>CAKNWT010091500.1:0-13426 GCA_932066315.1 Andricus coriarius | reverse complement strand
TTTGTATGCATACACACCCAGATAACAATCGTGCGACGCACATTACTCGCACGTCGTGCGAGTAACGCAATGCGACTCATCATATACGCATATCGCCTTCACCCTGTCGGATTATGTGACTGTTAAATGAGTGCATGCACAATGTGTCTCATAGCGCCATCACAAGTGCGAGTATCATTTGTGCATATTAAATAGACAAACTCCAGTGGGCACGAAACCATGAACGTCCCAAAGATATCCTTGTCAGTCCAAACTACGTATTTAAGACGTTTAATATCGTAAAGATGTCATATAAAAACGTCTTAATTGCATGTAACGTTCTCCGGACATCTTTCGTACTTTTATTACCTTATAGGTAGGTATAATTTCAATTTTAATATTGAATCTTTTAAACCTTATTATATTATAATAAATACTAATATTATGATATTTTTAATAATCATAAAGTCAACAAAACAGAAATATATATTTGAATCGCGCGTCATTTCATTTTCACTCTCTTTCCATCTTTGCGTTACTTTTCTGTTTTCCTGACTACGAAAAAGTGATTGCGTGCTTGCAGTTTTAAAATCGGAGATACATAATATTCTGTAGCAAAATTGTAAGTTATTCTTTCATTAATTAAAGTAATTACTTTAATTGACTTATTATTTAATTTCTAGAATAAAAAATGCATATATTTCCCCCATTTTTCCTGTTTTCAACTCTACGAATTTTTAGGTTATTTTGTTGCATGTCGAAGAAAAGTTGTTTTCCCATTATACGATTCACTTTCTATGTTTTAAAACGTCTTTAGTTATTTTTCTATATATTTCCAGTCTTTGTATTGTCTACATTTTTGATTTAGTATAATGACAAAACAAAAATAGTGTTCTTTTAGAGTGAGGTTTATTCAAGAAATGACAACCCCATTATACCGATTAAAAAATCTTCGATCAGGAACCCTTTGGGGCTTATTATGTTTATATATTAAAATTATAATAAACATTATTTATTACGAAAACATTATTTTATTTATTTAAAATATTTTTATAAATATTTAGATCATTATATTAATATGCTTCGTGAAGTCGCACGAAAGTCTCATTTCACTCTCACACGTGCATCAACTATCAACCATGCGAGCGATATGCGTCGCATATGATGACACATATGTCTGCATCAGTGACTTCACGCGTGCGAGTAAAATGCGTAGCATATGAGACTATAATTGTTATCTGGGTATATACATACCAGGTAACTCGAGCTGATTCCGACTGATTCCGTGTTATTCAGAATAATTTCGAGCCATTCCATTTTTTTTCAACTTACGTTTCAAACACAATGTGGCAATTGTATTTGGATCTAATAGGATTCATTCTGACTGTTGGCAGACAAGCTCGAAACTATTCGGCATGCACTCTCGTCATAAGAAGGATTCAGACATAAGGTTCATTTTATTTTACTAAGTGTGGAATTATTTGTACTGAGTTCCGAATGATGCGGAATCACACGGAATGATCTCGCGTTACTTTACGGATTGGACATTGTATTCTGATAAGTGCGAAATCATTCGGAGTGAATTCGGAATAGCACGGGATAAATCGGAATCAAATCGCGTCATTTAAAGGATTCAAATGGAATAAGAATTTTATTCCAATCGACGCGGAATCATTCGAACTGAGTGCTGAATGGCAAGAAATCATTCGGAATGAACTCGCGTCATTTAAAGGATTCAAATATAATGAGAATTTCATTCCGATTGATATGGAATCAATCGGACTGAGTGCTGAATGGCAGGTAATAATTTGGAATGAATTTGCACTTTTTCACGTAGTCAGGTGGAATGGAAGTTTCATTCTGATATGTGCGGAATCATTCGGATTGAAGGAGGAATGGCACGGAATCATTCGGAATGAGTTCGCGTCATGCGATGGATTCATACGGAATGAAAATTATTGCTACGAAATCATTCGGACTGTGAGTGGAACAAACGGATTCATTCGGAATAAGGTACCGTATTGCACCAGATTCAGACGGAATGCAACTTTTATTCAGAATGGTGCGGAATCATTCTGATTGAAGCACGGAATCATTCAATGCCATTCGGAGTGATATTTCAGTAACAGGCGGATTAAGACGGAATGAACATTTGTTTCAGATTTGCGCGGACTCATTCGGAATAAACCTGAGACACCAATTCGGACTGAAAAAGAATCAATCGTAATCGGACGGAATTATTCGGACTGGATTTAGCTTTCAACCAGAAGGTCGGAATCAGTCGAAAACAGATTTCGCATTCGTTCGTATTCGATCGGAATGAATTGGAGTTGTTCGGATTCAAGCGGACTCAATTTAATTCCGAAACTTTCACAAGGGATGTTGCGGCTCAAGTAAAAGTTGGCGTCCTTCAGAACTGAGACAAAGATAGATCTCATTTTAAGGGGTTCCTATTTAGTTCATTAATATTCAATAGATGACCAGTGACGAGTACCAGCGATTTTAACTGCACATATAGGGAAAATCGTGGACCTATTTGGAATCAATGAATACTATGAATAATTATACAGACAAATGTTCACAAAAGTTTTGTTTTAATAGATTATATTGAATGAAAGAAATAACTAACTTTTTAGAATAATTTCATATTTATATGATATTGCAAGTGCATATTATATAATTTTAATTAGGTCCGCACTTTTCGGTACATGTGCAGTTGGCAACGTCAGATTTTCAAGATAACCTTGAAAACTTTCACAGCTCATATGCATTAGATTTCTTCCAAGAATGAGTAATCTCTATACTTTTTGTGCCTTTAATCAATTTTGCTCTGTGCAATATTATTTAATCTGTATTATAAAGCTAAAGGTGATTTATTATCATGTAAGTTAAGTCTTCGATATGATTCGAGGCAGAAAATGAGTTCTGTAGAAAAAGGCTCTATTGTAACTCATATTTTCACAGAAAAAACAAAGTGTGAATCTAAAGCTAATTTCGGGGTACCGTTTCCCTGCAACCAAAATTAGTCTTGGTAGTGTGAATGGTACCACTATTTACACAAGGCATCGTTTCCCGCGGACTTGGTGTACGAAACGTCACCTGTTCTCATTTGTTTTTACAGTTCTTCGGTAAAAACCATGGACGATAGTTTGGCACCCCAACTCCGAACGAGGTGGGACCCCATCTTGAAATTAGGTGCAATAAAATGTATCCCAGTGTTTTTACTGTGTTAAGTTCCTCTGAAACAATTGATTATTTTGGGTTATTTTTCAGTAAAAGCGGTCCCTGTTTTGCAGCTCCCTTGGAACCAAAAATCGGTTCTAATATAATCCCCAGTTTTTTCTGTGCTATACTAGGTTCTTAAGTTTCAATCCTAAAGCTTTAGAACTTTAAGGCATATTTGTTACTATAATGGGCTTCATGGGATACATGCAACGGGCCTCATCGGATACAAACTATTAACATTACTCACCTCTGGGTTCTTGGTTGTTCCTATAATCTCAAGTTTTCTTGAAGGTTCAAGGATCTTCGGAGACATTTCGGAGACATTTTCAAGACTATCCTCTTGAAAATTTTCTTTTTCTGACTCCCCTTCCTCCTTGTCGTCTACCACTGCCACGTGCAGACCACCCTCAGTACCCCTTAGAGAATTCATGTATGGTTGCTCCGACAAAAACTAGAATCAATAACACCCAATCACTGGTGTTATCAGCTTTGCCATTAATGAGATTCACGAAACGTTCTTTTCGGCTCGCAAATCCGAAAGTAGTTTTTTTTTACTTACAAAATTGGATAAGAGTTGAAAATATTATAAAACATATCCAACAATATTTCAGTAAAATTTCACCATGAAGATCATTAAAATAAAACGATCATTTTGAGACCAGAATTAAAAAATTCGAGTCATTTTTGAAGAAACTCAATTTTTTAATTTGGATGAGGTGGTATTAAGTATAGTTTTGTGGAAATAACACTAAAGGCTGTGAATAATTAATACAAATAATTGGGTATAAAATTCCCTGCAAAACTAAATAAAGTCGAACCCAACACCTTCAATAGTTTAGGAGATATAGCTGTCGACACTAATTTTTTTCAACCATTTGAACTAAAAAAATGTCTCATCTTAGTTTTTCTAACATAACTCAGTTCCTATTCTACAAAGTTTAAAGTTGTCACAAAATAAGTTAAAGTAGACTGTAGTTATTGTCTCCTGAATGAGATCATATTTTATGGAACCTATATAGACGGTAAGTTTGTTTGGAAATTTCTTGCTTCTGCTTCATGCATCGTAAAAAATGTACTCAAAAGAAGATAAATTAAACAGAAGAGAGAAATTTTAAATAAACTTAACGTCTATATAGGTACCATCAAAGAAACTCTTATTTAGGGGTACTTTTCAGGGCACCACAGGGGTGCATTAAGAGTACCTACCCCATATGATCAATACAGAGAATTCTTCCTCGGAAAGTCTTATAAAATTCCCTGAACTTTTCTGTAACATTTTCTCAAACTCTCAAAAGTTATTCCTGTTTGACACAAGGAATTCGCAGTGCCCAGCGGCACCTGTTAAACATAAGAATGTCAAAAAAAGGAAATTTTGATTTATTTATCATTTCTAGAGATATTTCAGTTTTTACGCCCAAAATTCGATTTCTTATCATTTCAGTTGACATACAGCCTCCAATTTTGAATCGATTCTTCTAAAATATTCCTAATTGATTGAATATATGAAGCTCCAGTGAGATTTATTAGGAAATTTTGATTCATTTTTTATTTATAGAGATATTTCAGTTTTTATGCGCAAAATACGTTTTTCATGATTACTTTCGACCTGTAGCCTAGAATTTTGAACATTTTCATCGAAACATTTAGGAATAAATTGAATAGATGAATCTTTTCGAACATTTTTGATTTTTTAATTATTTTTGGAAATATATCAGTTTTTATACACAAAATTCGATTTTTTAGCAGTACAGTCAACCTGTGGCCTACAATATTATAACTGGTTCGAAAAAAAAACTTCAAAGTAAATTAAATAGGTGAAGATCTTATTTCTGAAGGGTTTATTTCGCTAAAACTGTACTTATACTTATACCAGAAATTAATACAAAACAATCCTCTATGAAGAAACACAGTGTGCATGAAATATGATCACAATTAATGATAATATAATGAACGCGTCGAAACTACTTTGGAGTGGCTTTTGATACCGAGTAAACTTAACATATTTTGCACATGGGGTATGGTTGGGAAAACCGCTTAATCAAACGCTGAAATTTAAAAAAAAAAACCCACTCAATACAAACGTGTAATATTCCAACGACATGATATTGTCAAGTTTTTTTATTTTTACCCACATATGAACGGATATTTTAACATTTGAAGAGACTTTTTTAGGGCACCTTAATTATTTTTTTTTTTTCATTTTTAAAAAGTTCCAAAGTTGTACCTCAACTATTCTTCGTCCATGATAGCTGTCTATATTATTGACGAAAACACGCCAAGGCTTGAAACCCAATTCCATGTTTTCGGAAATCTTCCGGTTTTGTTCCTCTTGTAGGCGCTTTTGCGCTGCTTCAAAGCCAAAGAGATCAGTGAGAGTATCAGCAGGATCGTTTGAGTTGGATATGCTAACCTTCGACTTCTGTAATCCTGAGACCGACATTTCCCGTAGTCCGTTTTAGTACCCTATAATATAACCTCACATTCACAGAAAGTCCTCACCAAAAATAGCTTGAAGTACCTCAGCTAGTTGTTGTCAAAGCTATCACCTTGCTGGCTATATTTTTTGGAATTTCAGTAACCTGAATTTGATCAGGCTGTATTCAGACCAAAAACCGATCGTTGCTTGAATGCGAAATTTATTTTCATTTTTTTAGATTTTTCATTGACTTTTTATTTCAAGTCAATCTGCTAACTTCATCCTTTGGACATTAAGGTTTGTCTAGAGATCCTCCATGGAGAGTTAGGACACTGGGTATTCAAATTCTGATTGGGGCCACTGTACGGGAACTAATGGACCATTTTTGGATTTTCGTTGGCTTGACTTGGCGCGATTTTCAAATCACAATTTTATTTCCAAGAGGATTTGGAACAGAATAGATACAATACCGATCATGCCAAGATTGTAAATTATTGGGAAAGTAATAATACTTATTTTTAAACACATGTAATTTAAAATTTTCATAAATTCAGCTCTCCCTAGAGCTTCTCTAGATTGATCTGAGAAAAATAAAAAAATTTAATTTTCATAAACAAACAAATTATCTTCACCACAAAAATGGTTTAGCCCACATAAAACTTTAGAATATGTTTTTTAGTCACGCTAACCTAAACTATTAATTCGACTACTAACATTAAAAATTAAATTAAATGTATGGATACACGGAGTGACGCGGCAAGAGCTGCCACTGCTTTTGGCACGAGCGGTTAGTGTCGAAATAAAATTTTTTGGAATGGCACGAGCCACAGTTGTCAACGCACTGACCGCTCGATAATTCACACGAGCGCGCTCGTGCTGAAATGGCAACAGCAGCGCGAGCTCGGTGAGTGTTGCGTTAAGCCCGGCCTGTTCTTGGGATAGGCAATAATCTCTCGTGTTAATTTTCAATAGCGCGTGGTGTCAAATAACTCTAACGTTTAGTGACAACCACGCTTGACGCTCGACTCATTCGCCGCATTACCAAATGCTGAAAGCACTAAGTGAAAAGTGTCATGATCAAATGTACTTTGCAGCCTTGATAATTTGGATAATCTTTTTAGACGATTCATACATGGTGAAACAACAGTTCAAAAAATGATAAAGAAAGCAGTAAGTTCAATTTTTCAAAATTAATTATTAGAATTTCTAAAATTAAACCTACAAATTTTTGTTTAGATCATCGAATTTCTAACTTATTCGTGGTGTAAGATAATCATTATTTCTTCCACTGTAAGTCAATAACTTCTTTATTCTTTCACACATCTATAGATTTTTTTCTCAATTATACATATTTTACAAAACTTTTTTTTGTTATACACGTTTATATATAAGGATTTAACCGCACGAATAAATAAACACGACGTGCATTTAGGTTAGTTCTTCTCGATCAGCTGATGCCGCTCATAGTGCAGTTGGAAAAAAATGAAAGTTGTTGCTGCAAATGAGCCGAGAAACCAGCGCGGTTGACACTAAATGTTGTTGCCAATCCTAAGAACGGACCAAGCCAATCGCAACACTTACCAAGCTCGGGCTTCTGTCACCATTAACACGAGCAGCTCGTGTGAATTTCAATTGTTCATTTATATATAAAATTTGAAAAACAAGTTGAAGGACTAGAAACATATGGGCAATTTCTGTGAAAGGGGACAAACTCTAACTTATTTATTTTTTAATATATTTTTTACAAATTTTTGTTTATATAAATAGGACATTCTATAGATTTTATGTGGGCTAACACATTTTTGTGGTCAAGATCATTTTTTTGTTTATCCAATTAAATTTTTTTATTTTTCTCGGAAATGATGCCCGATATCATGATTGAGTAAGATAACTTTTTGTAGAGCTTTTTCAACTGTGCCAACTATTTTTTTTAAACATTTTTTCGTATTTGTCGTTTTTGCAAGAAAAATTCGAAAATTCGATTTTATGAAAAAAAAATTCTCCTGGCCACAAAACTTATGTAGCCCGCATAAAAAAATTTCAACAAATAAGGGTTTGTTAAATAATCAGACGAAAATATCAAAAACGTATAAAGTATATCAAAGGGTAACCTTGATTATGATTCTGTAAAAAAAAACCGACTTTTTAAAAAGAAGCAATTATTTAAACAAATGGGCTTTTTTTAAATAGTAAATATGAGGTACCAAAATCATATAAAATATGTTAAAAGGCAACCTTTATTATGATTCTGCAAGAAAACAGCCGACTATTTGAAGGAAAGAAACAAACATTTATTTACACAAATGGAAATTGTTTAAATAATTAACAATTACTTTTTAATATTGATAATTATTCCGATACACAGATAGAAATTCTCGGAAAATTCCTTCATACTCAAGATACTAAAGTAACTTAAATTTACGAAATTGGGTTGCTGAAAACGAAATTTAGTCACTTTTAAAGTATATTTACTAAGTTTGTAGGAAAATTGAGAAATTGTACATAAAAATTTCAAATATTTTCTTAAACTTCCTGAATGGTAACAGAAATATAAGTTATCGTGACTGAAAAGTTAGGATTACCTTCAATATTGAGAATATTGACCCATTTTCCAAATCCTTTTTTTTCATTTTTTTTTTAAATTATATCATTTAAAAATTTTATCAGCTAATAAAAATATCATCGATCCATGTTTGGCGCAATTTTAGAGATTGCAACAGTATTCATTGTCGGCCGGTGATTTACTTTGGTCTTTATCGGCAGATAAAAGCAGATTCGAGGAGAATCTGATTAATCAATTCATTATTGCTTCCTCATAGATGCAGGTTTGTAATCACGCAAATTTTCGAAATAAACTTTTTTGACATATTTTGATATAGTTTAACTCCAGGAGGTCAAAAATAAAGTTTTTCAAAAATTTCCGTGTGTGTTTAACTTTTTTCTCTAGAAATTTTGATGAATTGTAGCTAGTAAAAAATAATTATTTTTTTGAAACTCGTTTTTTTTTCGTTCAAAGATAATAATAAAATAGGTCAAAATTAAAGCATTCTTTTCATTATAAATTAAAATAGAAAATTATTTTACCTTTTTGGATGAAAGTTTCTTAAAAATTCTTCTTTTTTGGGACAAAATTAATCTTCTTGCTTGAAATTTAATCTTTTTTGGTTAAAAATGCAACTATTTGGTTAAAAATTAATCTTTTTCATTCAATAAATCAACTATTTAGCTGCACATGCGTCCATTTGACTGACTTACAATATTTTTTATTTCAGATACTTTATACTTTTAACTTACTATAATAAGTAATACTATAATAATACGAATTGATATGCAAGGTTTTATGCATATATGCATGATCTTACGTGTTGTGACATCAAGGGCCTTAAGTTCGTTCTTCGTCCATTGTGCCACCCCAAACGAGTAGAGTAGAACCGGGACGGCAAGCATGTTTGTCGCAGATACCTTGTTCTACGCCGACAGATTGGAAGACCAAATCTGTCCAAGAAGATGCTTGTATCTGCTTCGGAGAAACTCCTTTACTGATTTTACGTCCTGAATGCGGCCTTGGGGCACGCCCAGGTATGTATAGGTCTCTCCAGTGTTAAGATGTCTAATATCCCTCATTCATCCAATCCAAAGTCCATCCCAATCTCTCCTGTGTACTTCTTGACGATATTTATGGCAGTTTGAAGTGTGCCTTTATTAGATGCATAGAGATTCAGGTCATCCATATGAAATACATGAGTGACCTTATGCTCGCGCTGGTTAGTGTCGCCACAGAGGTATCCAGAAGAATTTCGTATTGCGAGAGATAGAGGCAGAAGTGTGATGCTAAAAAGTAAAGGGCTCATGGAATCGCCCTGAAAGACGCCCCTCTGGAAGGTGACGTTGTTTGTTGTCACACGATAATTTTCAGATGAGATAGTAAATCTAGTTTTCCCAAGAGGCATCAATCTCTCTATGCATCTCACAATGTGTGGATGCACCTTCAAGCTTTCCAACAGACAGATGATAAGTCTATAAGAGGTTGAATCGAAAGCTTTCCAGTAGTCAATCCAGGCCATTGACAGGACGCGTTGATGGGCTGCAGCGTCTTTGCAGACACACCTGTCAATTAGCAGGTTCTCTCGACAGCCTGCTAGACCTTTTTTCAAGCCACGTTGTTCGTACATCTCACGCCACACAGGCTCGATTCGCCTAATAATCCTGTTGTTTAGGACAGCTGTAAAGGTCTTATACAGCGTGTTCCAACAAGTTATTGGCCTGTAATTCTCTGGGTTGGAGAAGTTGCCTTTTTTCTGTAGGAGTATAGTGCGTCCTAACAGCAGCCACTGCGGAATAGGCGTCTCTGACTTTAAATATGAGGTGAATATGTGGGCCAAATGTTGGTGTGTAGAAGTAAGCTTCTTCCACCAGAAGTTCTTGATACAATTTGTTCCAGCACCGGAAAAGTTCTTCGTTCCTCTAGGTTCTTTTTTCACGTCTTCGGCAGTGACTGATGGACATTCCTCCTCAGATTTTATGAGGTTGTCGCAGAATTCCTTGAAGCGGATGATATTGTCAGTATCTTCTTTCAACTTTAGTGTTTTCGGGATCTTGTATACCTCTCTCCAAAAAGTCTCTACCTCGTTGGGCTTGGGTGGATTTCTGACCGAAACAGGGTGATCACTGAACAGGCGCGATAGTCAGCGAGAAACTCTCGATTCTCGCAGATCCATTTCTCCCTCTTCTATATTCTCCTCCTTGCGTCAGATAACAGCCATATTTTGTCAACAATATGCTGCTTGATTGTCAGCAGCTTTGACTTATTCAGTGCGTGATTCAAGATCCTCAGTTCTTGGGCGAACTTTCGAACCCTTTCCGTTAACGGTCTACCAGATGTTATGTAGTCAATCACACATTGAACACGGGACGCATTCTCTCTTGCCCATCCTATCTTCTTTTTCCGTTGATGTAAGCGTCTTTTGGTCTTTTGATCCATCGTTGGTTTGAGCCTTCGATTTGAATCAGCCAAACCTTTCGCAGCACCATTAACTAAGCAATTGATGGTCCAAAGGTCGGAGTCTTGCGAGATTTGTCCACGAAGGCAGGCATCCATTTCAGCCAGATCTTGGAGCTTAGGAGGAACTTGAATGTTAATGTTCCTTCTTGACCTGAAATCGTGATCATTTAGCAGAAGGTGCCTACTTTCCGCGGTTGGTCTTAATCTCGCTTCCTCATCTTCGGCTGCAGCTTGATCAAGCAGCGGTTGGGCAAGTGCTCCGCGTACATATCCATTTTTCCAGAGGTATGCACGTTGATTTCGCAACGATTGAATAGAAACGTGCTGAAGATCAAGGTGTTTTTGGCACGACAGAGTATGCATACGCGCCATAAAGCCTCGGGGAACAAGAATAATGCTGGCATCGTAGCAGTCTAGCAAGTCATCCTTAAGGAATCGAAATAATTTAGATGGAAACACGACCACGAACCGGCAAAACGCCCACATTGAGTGGACGAATCAACTTAAGGATGACTTGCTAGACTGCTACGATGCCAGCATTATCCCTGCTCCCCGAGGCTTTATGGCGCGTATGCATACTCTGTGGTGCCAAAAACACCCAGAGCTTCAGCACGTTTCGAATCAATCTTACGGAATCAACCTGCCTACCTCTGGAAAAATGGATATGTATGCGGAACGCTTTTCCTCTGGACCATCAATTGCTCAGTTTATGGTCCTGCGAGAGCTTTGGCTGATTCAAATCGAAGGTCCAAACCGACGATGGATCAAAAGACCAAAAGACGCTTGTTGAGAACATACTGTTGTTATCTGACGCAAGGAGAAGAATACAGAAGAGGGAGAGATGGAACAGGGAGAATTGAAAGTTTTTTGCTGACCCATCACGCCTGTTCAGTGATCACCCTGTTTCTATCAAAAATCCACCCAAGCCCAACGAGGTAGAGACTTTTGGAGAGAGGAATACAAGATCCCGAAAACACTAAAGTTGAAAGAAGATACTAACAATATCATCCGCTTCAAGGAATTTTGGGTCAACCTCATAAAATCTGAGGTGGAATGTCCATCAATCACTGCCGAAGAGGTGATAAAAGCACTTAAAGGCCCGAAGAACTTTTCCGGTGCTGGACCAGATTGTATCAAGAACTTCTGGTAGAAGAAGTTTACTTCGACACACCAAAATTTGACCCGCATATTCAACTCATATTTAAAGTCAGAGACGCCCATTCCGCAGTGGCTGATGTTAGGACGCACTATACTCCTACCGAAAAAAGGCAACTTGTCCAACACAGAGAATTACAGGCCAATAACTTGTTTGAACACACTGTATAAGATCCTTACAGCTGTCTTAAACAACAGCATTGTTCGACGAATTGAGCCTGTGTGGCGTGAGATGTACGAAAAACGTGGCTCGAAAAAAGGTCTAGCAGGCTGTCGAGAGAACCTGCTAATTGACAGGTGTATCTGCAAAGACGCTGCAGCCCATCATCGCGTCCTGTCAGTGGCCTGGATTGATCTGTCTGTTGGAAAGCTTGAAGGTGCATCTACACATAGTGAGATGCCTAGAGAGATTGATGCCTCTTTGGAAAACTAGGTTTACTATCTAATCCGGAAGTTATCGTGTGACAACAAACAACGTCACCTTCCAGAGGGGCGTCGTTCAGGGCGATACCGTGAACCCTTTGCTTTCTTTGCATCACACTTCTGCCTCTATCTCTCGCGCTACGAAATTCTTCTGGTTACCTCTGTGGCGCCACTAACCAGCGGGAGCATTCAGGACGTTACATCAGTAAAGGAGTCTCTCCGAAGCAGATACAAGCATCTTCTTCGACAGATTTGGTCTTCCAATCTGTCCGCGTAGAACAAGGTATCTGCGAAAAAACATGCTTGCCGTCCCGGTTCTACTCTACTCGTTTGGGGTGGCTCAATGGACGAAGAACGAACTTAAGGCCCTTGATGTCACCACACATAAGATCATGCATATGCATAAAAGCTTGCATATCAATTCGTCAGTTCCGCGATTATACATTTCACGCCGTCAAGGCGGAGGCAGACTTCTGTATATCTAGTGTCTTCATAACCGAATTGTTCTAAGTACAGCTTATATCGTCGCCAGTGGCCGAGACCCTTGGCCTGAATTTTAGCATCAGAAGTGAGAAAAGTGCATTACTCCATCTAGATGCTTCACTGTTCAGAAGTTCAGAAATTCCATCAAGAGCTACTCGACAAGAAAATGCACGGAAATTTTCACAGGAATGTAGAAAAATAGTTTTTGTCGAAGGAGAAAACTTTTGCTTTTCTCAGATCATCAGGGCTTAATTCAGGTACAGAGGGTTTTATTTTTGCATGCCAGAACGGTGTCATTTTCACATTAGCATACCGTGACCGCATTTTATGCCAATAAGTTCCCAAAGATAGGTGCAGAGCATGTCATGCACACGCCGAGTACCTAGAACACATACTATCGGGGTGTCCCACGCACGCAGGAACAACGTACATCTACAGACATAATGAGGCCCTAAGAGTCCTTTATTGCGAAGGCACTTACGAAATGGATGCAGATAGCTGTCATCCTTGGTTCGCTCCGTGTCCTCAAAGTACACGAGGGTTTCGGCGGCCTGTCTTTGTGATTTTGTCTTGTCCTGCTTCCACCCATATCACGGTTGTGAGACGTGGCCATGAGTGTGGTTTGCCGGCGTCCTACTGGGAGCCGGTGTCATTTTTAGATTTCAGTTGATCCCAGTGAGACCCTGCCGTGGTTGTTTGACCTTATTTGTTAATTATATATATATATACCGGCGTATAAGCTT
>CAKNWT010091493.1:0-10133 GCA_932066315.1 Andricus coriarius | reverse complement strand
TAAAATTTATCTACTCCAGTTGAAGATTAATCTATTCCAGTAAGAGATTCATAAGTTTATTTAAAAATTTATCACTTTCGCTGAAAATTTGTTTGTCTTTTTTCGTAAAAAATTTGTTTGTTGGAAATTAATTTTTTTAACTGAACATTAAGCTATTTGGTTTAAACTTTGTCTTTTTTAGTTGAAAATTCATCTCTTTCCTTGAAAAAAAACGTATTTTTTTCAGAAAATTATTCTTTATGTTGCACAATTAACCTTCTTGTTTGAAAATTTATCTTTTTGGTTGAAAATTTAAGTATTCCATTTTTGGTTGAAAACTGATATCTTTTAGTTCAAAATTCAACTATTTGGTTGAGAATTCATGTATTTTGTTGAAAAAGCGTCTTTTTTGGTAGAAATTTAATATTTTTGGTACCTAATTCAACCATTTGGTTATAAATTCACCTATCTTGTTTAAAATGGAATATTTGTACTATCAACTTCAGGAATTTCATTTACGTGAAACTACCGTTTAAAATATTAACCAGCAATAC
This sequence comes from Andricus coriarius, assembly GCA_932066315.1. NCBI lineage: Eukaryota > Metazoa > Arthropoda > Insecta > Hymenoptera > Cynipidae > Andricus > Andricus coriarius. The sequence goes on along the minus strand of CAKNWT010091493.1, from coordinate 9,600 downwards.
ATTTATATTATTTGAATTAGTAGAAAAGTACTACCAATTATTAGTTTTCTACTAATTCAGATTTAGAGAGTATTGTTAAAAAATTGCGGTTTTCTACTTTCGAACTTTGTATTTTTTGTTCAGCAGAGAAAAGCTCAAAAAAACTATTGTTTCTTTAAGGGAATACAAATTCCAGGACCATTTGCAAAATTTAAGGATTTCTCTATGTTGTTCCAAGTTAAAAAATTCAAGAACTTTGCTAGGTTTTCAAGGATTTCCAGGACGCTAGATATCCCGATTAAAGTGACCAAAATGTCTTTTTCCTTAAAAAAGTGACGTTTTCATTAAAATGTTACTAAAAAGTGACTTAAAGTGAAGAAAAGTGACTTGAGTGATTGTGTGGCTGTCCTGAATATTGCTTATGGACAATTGATGCTACAACCAAGGATGTCTTCAAGTATGGTATAGAAACCCGATATCTAGTTTAAACAAGCTATGGTTTCCCGTTTAATAACGTTCAACGATAATCGCATGATCGGGTATCTAGTGTATAACTTGCACCAAATTCAATCACTATCCTCGATCCTTGGTACTAAAACCCTCTGCATCCTTGTTAGCCTCCTCCTAAGGACGTCTTCGCAACATCAGATCATTAATCTTATGGTAGACACTTCCTTGTTAATAGCTGCTATAAAATATTGATATTAACCTCTACCGCTATTAATTTTCTCAACTTTATTAATTACTCCTGACATTTTTCATGTCTAATAATATCATATCATTAAAAAAAATATACGTTCCATGTTTTTAGAATAGAAGCAAGAGAGAGTATGATGTTTCTAGAGGAATTAAGGTGCCACGTACTTGTCAGATTTTGATCTTGTAACATTCTTAATGTACAATATTTTATAAATTATATGAAAGAAAAGTGATTTTAAATTGCAAATTTTTAATTTATTATTTACAGGACTGCCAGGGCTTAATTTACTTGCAAAACATAACAAAAAAGCGACTACTGTGCATTAATAATATGACTAATTAAAAAAAATTCGATTTATAGGACTTCAAAACAATTCAATTTAAATTCAACATACTGTAAGCAAATTGCAAAAAATTATTTAAAAAATGTATTGATTTTAGTAAAATTAAAATGACATTAGACAAATTTGAGGAAAATGAACAGAATTCGAACAAAGTCATAAAAATTCATAGTGAATTACAAAAATTCAATTTAATTGCAAAATTTTTTGTTTAATATGGAACAAATAATTGAATTTAGTGAGTTTTGAAGGAGTTTAGACAAATTTGAGGTAACTCAAATGAATTTGAAGAAATGCGTAGAAATTAAATGTAAGATTAAAAGAATTCAGAATAATTTTGAAAAAAAAAAAAATAAATATCAATAAAACTGAGAAAAATTGAGTGAATTTAGAACCATTCAAGTCAATTACAGAAATTTACAATAGAATTTCGAAAAATTCAAAAAAATTTGAAACGATTAAGGATAAAATAATAAAATACAGGGTGAATTTCAAATTAATTTAAATAATTGCCAAAAAATTGGAGAATCACTTCAAATATTTAAAACCCTACGAAATCCATTACTGCTTATGAATAAATTTTCCGAAATCCATTCAATATTATGAAATTTCGTAAACTTTTATGAAATCTGATATTTCCTGAAAACCTGGAAGGTGTATTAAAATATCTCGAGAGCTTTGATAATCCCTTGAAGTCACCTAAATCCTCGGAAGTCTTATAAAATCTCCTGGCAACTTTTAAAATACCCTAAACCATTTTAAATCCCTTGGGATCCCATTAAATTATGGAAAGAAATTGAAAATTCTTTAAAATATTTTTAAACTCTTTAAAATATTTTCAATCCTTTACAGGCTTTAGAATTTTCAAAAAGAGTCCAACATTTTTAAGGTTTATTCAAATCCCAGCAAATTATTAAAATCTATTGAAAATTTCATGGAATCTTTTAAAATATCCTAAAATCCTTGAAAATACCTATTGATATTTAAAAATCTTTAAAATCCTACGAAATTCCTTAATTCTTGTTAATAAGTCCTGATGATATTTCCAGAAATCCTGCAAACATTTTAAAAATACCTTGAGATCTTTTAAAATTCCTTATACATTGAAATCCTCAGAATTATTATAAAATCTCTTGGAAATCCCTTGAGATATTTTTAAATCCCTCGAAACTTTTGAAAGCTCCTGAAAAATCCATTAAATTTTTAAAAATACCCTAAGATCTCTTAAATAATTTTGAATCCCTTGAAATTATTGAATTTTTTTTTAATTTATTAGAATCTTTTAAAATATCCAAAAATATTGTAGCCAAATTCAAAAAATTTAGAAATAGGTTTAGTAAAGTGAGGAAAGTGATCTTTTCATTTGAAAAATTGCTAATATTAAATTTATATTTAAAAAGTGGATAAAACGCGATTTAAGAAAAAAATGACTGTGTAAGAGTCATGATTGTGATTATTCTTTACAGTTTCTTAAAGTGCTTCTTACAGAAATTTCGTGGCTTTTCCAGTCTTCTTTTCTCAAAATCTGATTTGAAAACATTTTAGAATGACCAAATTTTCTATGATCATTCCATACTTCTCTAATTCTCCAGAAATTCTGGAATATTCTAGACTTTAATTTTCTTTTATGAATTTTTTTAATTAAAAAGAGAAATTTCAATTATTAATGATTTTCAGAAATAGCATTTTCATTTTATCAAAATTTAAAATGTTTTTGAAAATTTATTGTTTTTATATTCTACAATGAGAGCGAGCTGCTACTTTTCGAGACCATGCATGAGATACGTGAAATCTGCAGCTGATAATTCGCGCAGTGATCTACACTTTTCTACAGCACTATGTATTGCTATCTCAAAATCAATAATTATTGATTAAAATTTATATTCAAGTTCAGATATTTACAAAAGCAGGGTACATCATAAAACTCACTTGCTTAAAATTAAACACTAATTTTTCAATTTTAAACTTTTCAACTGACCCCGGTCCGTAAAATTATTATCTTTCATAAAGTATATGGAGTATATTTTTCATTAGTACAAACTTTAAATTTACAAGATCCCTTTTTTATTTAAAGTTTAATCAAAACCAGCCATTTGATCTATACCATCGTCCTTGTAATAAATTTTCTTCTACAATGTAAAATTTGCAATCAGATAGTGATTTACATTCACAGTATAGACGATAGACATGTATATGGTTTATACGCAATGAAAAATTTTTAACACGTGGGTTTTAATGGCTTATAAGCACAGAAAGATATTTATCCATCTACGGAGGCTCTTAATGACACTATAATTGTAGATCCCTTTTATGGTTTAAGTTTTCATTTCAGGATGAATAATAAATTTATGGGCTCGATATAATCTCCCGCTTTGCATTAAAGAATCCCGGGCTTACTTAGAGTAGTAATAGTGAGTCATTAAAATCTTTTTTAACTAGATACACTTTTTATTTGTATGATTTTAAAATTGTGGATCATGGAAGATATTAAAAATGAGGCTGAGATTAGGCTTAACGAATTAGTAATTCTTACTAATCTATAGTAGCTAATTTTTTTCTAATTGAATTAGTAGAATTTCGGTGACAATGAGCGAAATTTCACTATTTATTTAGATTGAGAGAGGATCATATATTAGAAAATGAAGCACAAATTTTATTTATTATTATCATTTTAATATTTTATTTGTTCTTTTACATTAGTCTTTATTTTTAGTTACCCAAATACAGTAAAACCTCGATAATTCGAATTTTCGATAATTATAGAAAACAGCTGAGACAAGCAGTCATAATTGATTTTGTACCTTCTTTTAAATGCCCACTTAAATCAAAACTTTTTTTGCTCTTCAAGTGCAATAAAAAGCGTCAATGTATTAAAAAAGCGTATAAAAGCTTAAAGTTGCTGGAGAATAAAGTCTAAAAGTAGGATCTAAATTTCAAAAGCTTCCATTCCAATTGAAGATCCAAATTGGATGAATGGATAGAACTCACTTTATCGTACTATAAACCTTTTTATTTTTATAAGGCAGTAGGTTTCGAATAGAGAAAGAGCTGAGCCATATAGAAATGGGCTTAGTAAAAATAAAGAAAAATCGACTTCAATATTTTTTTATTCTAGAGCCCAGTTATACTCAATCCACTTTGACGTAGCCCGATTGCACCATTCGCAAGCTTTTACACAGGAATGACCAAGGTCAGCCAAGGTTTTCCTTTTAGAATCACAAACCATGCACCCAGTGTGCATTCCCCTTAACAGTATTTGATTCGGTCGCTTGTGAGAGAGGTCCTGAATAATTGAAATGCACATGCCCATACATTCGATGCATTCTCCCGCAAAGGTCTAAAAGGTTTAATTATTCGCTTGCCAAAACCGCGTTTTAGCCTCTTGAAATTGCTTACTACAAACACACCCCAATTCCGAATATCGCTGATAATTTCACAAAAGTCAAGCGATAGAGGTAATCATCGATTGTGAATTAGTTCAATGTTTAGGAAAAATAAAAATGAATTAACATTACAGTCAGCACAGTACCTATTCTCCTCAAAAGGTGAAAAGGTACATTTTTTAAAAATAGTTGGCAAATATATGACAACAAGTAATTTATAAGTTAAACTTGCATGTAAATCAATCCTTAAGAACCTATTTTTATTTGTGTAACACTAAAAACTATATACTTATTGTTCGGAAATTAATGAAGGCTACACAGTAAAAACTAGGCATTCATTTTTATCTGGGATCCTTTTTTGCGCGTTCTAATATGATCTCACAAATAGTCTATTTTAGTACCAGTTTCTGTCTTGTTTAGTTTGCTAACTTCAGATTGACAAATGATCTGAGATAGCAAGCTAAATTGATTCAGAGGGTGCATTGTTTCAATTGTTCCAAACTTCAATTTTACAAAAAAAAAATGAAAATAAAAAATAGATGAAAAGACCAGGAATCGGAACGTTTCAAAACTTGACAGTTTAGAATTTGTTTTATCAGATTTAGTTTTTGACAGACGATTCTCATTTCGAGCCTCTTTCAATCCACAAATCGACCTTATTTTATTAGATTGACGGATTAACCTGCAGTGCAATTGTTTTATTGCGTGAACTGTTTTAATACCGAATCAAGTTCTAAATCAAATCTTAGTTTTTACAGTGTAGCATGGGACAGCAAGGGAGAAGCGTATTGTCACTTTGAAGTCCATGCAATAAAGATGCTAACTTACAAAGGTGAAAACAACCGATATTTTGAAGAGCTAGTTGAGATTCTAGGTCAAATGTGAGAAATAAACTACTACCACTATCCTTCTCGGAAAGATCAATCTGAAAAAAGGTACAATCATGAGACACTGTTCAAGAATGACTCAATAAAGTTCAAAATAACACTTTACATTAGAATAAGAAATATTGAAGAAATTAGGTGATGTTAAATCCTTCTTATGTTTAACGTATGGGAATATACCAGATAAAAGTGGTGACAAAAGTCAAAACGACTGCTTCCAGAAAGAAATAGTATATTTTATTGTGTCAAGATCATGAACAAAATTAAAACGTATCGCGTTTCGAAACACTTACCAGTTTCCTCATCAGATTAAAATTGATCTAAAATAAAAATAAAGAGTATAATAAATAAATTGGTATAACCAGACAATAGAAGCTCTAAAAAATTAAAAATTAGCTTACCATTAAAATCAGTTTACAAAAAGGTTAAAACTGAGTTAAACAACAAAAATAAGTAGGGATTGTTGTGGTTGCTCGTTCATATGCAAAAGTTGAAAAAATATGAATTCTTGAATGAAAAATATTGCTGAGTCATAATATTGAATATAGTTATAAAGGATTAGCCTGTAACAAAAAATAATAATAGTTAAATGTATTACATTTTTGGAGGTTATATTAAAGATGAAGTGAAATAAGATGCATAAAAGGAAAAATTGTTTCACCTGAAACTAAGTTGAAAATAATTTCCAAAAAAGCAAAATTAAATTTTCAATCCATAATGTGGGAATTCGTTAAAATTAGTTATTAAAAACGGTTATTTTTGTGTAAATATAATTGGAACAACCACAACAACTCCATCGTGGTAATACCAATACTAACAAATCTGTTTCAATCAGAGTGCACAGTCTCAAAAATTCACGAGAGTACATATTAAAAATCGAATAGGAATACCAATAAAATTAAAATAATAAATATGATAAAACTAAATTTGTTCGTATATCAAACATTATACAATATTCAATAGACAATATAATATACAATATTCAAATTACCTGTATAAAAAATACAATTAGATGAAAGAATAGCCATGTCGAATAAATTTTTAACTACACCAATCTTTTGTTGCACAGGATGATCTGAAAGAAAATTAAGAAATCTACCTGAATAAGTTTTTTTACGAAGCCAATTCGTGATGATACTATTGTTTGAATCTCTGATTACTTCAAGGTTTCAAAAACTTATAGAATTATTCTCTTCTGTTTCAAAAGTAAATTTCAGTCTAGAATTATAAGAGTTGAAAATTTAAAGTATATAATAGAGTTTATTACTTCGCATAATTAAAGACGAGTCGTCAACATAACGTGTGTAAGCAAGAATTTCATAATTAATTTTTGAAAAAGCATAAGATTTCAAGTCTTGCATAACTACTTCAGATAATATGGCAGAAATAGGAGATTCCATAGGGGTTGCAAAAGATTATTTCTATAATATATTATCGAATTTAAATATTATAGAATCTAAAAGATGTGAAATGCCTTTTTTGAATTCTTCTTATGGTATCTTAGTATGACAACCAATGAAACACTAATTCTAATTTCATTTAACTAATTCTTTATAACTATATTCAATATTATGACTCAACAATCTTTTTTATTCAAGAATTTATTTATTTTTTTTCAATTTTTGCATATTAACGAGCAACCACAACAATCTCTACTTATCTTTGTTGTTTAACTCAGTTTGAATCTTTTTTAACCTGATTTTAATGGTAAGCTAATTTTTAATTTTTTAGAGCTTCTATGGTCTGATGAGCAAACTGGTACATGTTTCAAAACGTCATAGGTTTTAATTTCGTTTATGATCCTGACACAATAAATTATACTATTTTTGTCTGGAAGCAGTCGTTTTGACTTTTGTCACCACTTTCAACATTTCAACTTTCAACATTCGAATAAGTATTAAGACTTTAGAAAGCACGAATCGGAACTCGAATCGATAATCATTATAACTTTGAATAATGTAGCGTGTCAAAAACCTTATCAGGAATAGTTATAATTTCTCAATTATAATCTCACTTTAAATTTTAACCAAATCAAATATGCTCAATTAATTATTAATAGTTATCAAGCATGAAAAATATCTGCTGGCGGAACGTCCGTTTTGCGAAAGTTCTGTTTTGACAAAGTTATGAGTATTTTAACTTCTAAAGCTGATGACGAAGATCAAAATCATTTCCCTTAAAAGACCTAAAAAATAGACTGACTGTAATGATACAGGCTAAAATTGTATTTTTTTTTAAATAATGCAATTTTATGATGTCATTATGAAGTGATTATAATTATTTTGTGAAAGAATAATGAAAAAGAACAATAATTTAAGACAAATTGAGCACAGGTTGAAAATCTGTTTTTGATTATCATCAATAATACGCGTTCGGGGGAAAAATATAAGCAAAAGTTTTTTTACGACAGCCTTGAAATCATTATTAATAAAAATATACCATGTTGACGGGTTTTGTTTATATTTTAGTACAAATTGAGAATCAAAAGCTGCTAGGGGTTTTGAATAATCTTTCAACATTCTTAGAAAAATCGCACACATTGTGTGCTTGTAGAAAAATCATTATGTCAAATAAAAAAATAAATACATTTTGTTTTTAAACTGTCCTTAAAATTCAATTGTTTATATCTGAATTCCTGAATTGTAAAATTTTATTTTTAATACTTCCCAATTTTAAATCGCAAAATATTTAATAATTAATTGTTGATTTTTTCTTTTTAAATTTCAAATGCATCAAGTTTAAATATCTTGAATTTGGATTTATTCAATTTTGAAAAAATTCTAAAATTTATCGTTATTAAGGTTTCTAAATTGGAGAACCAATTGCAAACTACGCAAAACGAAGTTTCTGAATTTTCGCCATGTAATTGATCAATTATTTAATTTTAAAGTCTATTCAATAAAAAATTGTGCAATATTGCATGTAGGTTTGCATTTGAAATTGCTAAATCCTAAATGAAGCGAAATTAGTTTAATGTTATGCAATTTCTTTTTTAAATTTACAAATCTATTAGGTTGGCATTGTAAACTTGGTATTAGATTACTTTATTCATTGGGTTATTTTTACATTTTCTTTTTACGAGAAACAATGAAAGGAACAAACTTTTTCATCTTTAAAAGTTTTACGAACTGCATTATCACTTTTCCAATAACTTTTTTTTATTGCGAAAAAGCCAATATCTCAGAAATGGTGCAAGACATCCAACAAATACAACAGGTCATTTCATAGAACTTTCCAAGATGAAAGTTGTCTTTCTTCGCTTTTTCTTGCAGGTACCTTGATTTTGAAAAAGAAGTCGATATGCCTATTGCGAAGAAAAAAAAACAATTTATCTGAAATTTAAAGCTGAGATGCTTGAAAAACTTTCATGCTGTCAAAATTTAAATCCATATGAAATCTCACTGATTCTATTCAATAGCTTAAACATTTTTTTAAATTTTATAAACCGTTTATCTCTTTAATCATATTTTTAATACGAATTTGATAGTGGTTTTCAATTTTCTTTTCAAATGTAAATTTAAAAAAGTTTGAAACAAAAAGTGTTCAAACTAAACTTATTAAAATTCAGAAGTCACCAATTTTATTTCCTTGATTAAACGTGAAAATATTATTCCAAATTTCTATTGAATTTTTGAAATCCGTGGAAATCCCTTAAAATAAAATTTAATTTATTCCATAAAGTATAAATCATTTAAAATCCCTTTAATATTAATAAAATAGAGTTCAACATATTTATTAACGTTCTCTAAAAAACCGTTAAAATCCTTAGAAATCTTTGAACTCCCTTGAAATCCTTGGAGATTTAATAAAATTCTTGGAACTTGTAAAATTCCTTGAAATACCTTAAAATCCTTTGAAATCCTTGAAAATCCTACAAAATTTTTTGAAATAACTTCACATATTTGAAAAACGTGTAAGTCCTCTAAAATCCCTTGAAATTTTTTGAAACTCCTTGAAATGCGTGGAAATATTTTTAATCTCTTTAAAATCGATGAAATATTTTTAAATTATTGAAATATTGAGAAATGCCTTTATAAGCCTTTATATCTGTGAAAGTTCCTCGAAAGTTGTTGATAACCTTTTTTGATATTATTTAATAATCTTTAAAATTTAAAAAAAGAACTTGAAATCTTCAAATCCCTGGAAATCTTTAAAAATCGCTGGAAATCCCTTCCAATAATTTCCATTTAATTTATTATACAAAGTTCACTAAAAATATCTCTAAATTTTAGAAAATCCTGCAAAGGCCTTTGCAATCCCTCAACATTTTTCAATCTCTTGAAATCCTTTGGAATTCGTCAAAATCCCCAAAAA
>CAKNWT010091490.1:0-13726 GCA_932066315.1 Andricus coriarius | reverse complement strand
TTCTTTTTTGAAAATTCAATCATTTTGTTAAAAGTGGACCTTTTTTATTGAGAATGCATGTGAGTTTAGTTTCGGCAAAGCAATGCACCATAATTTTATGTAATATAAAGTAAGCCTATGCAATCCGGAGTAATCTTTAGTAATCGAGAGTAGTTTTATGGACTGAGGCAATTCAGGGTAATTCGATACAATCCGAAATATTTCATCTCTTTAGTTTTTTTAAATCTGTCTTTATCTAGATTGTCGGTTTTGGAAGATCTAATGTTTCCCAGACCTGGCACTAGTCCTGCCCATGTCTGACTTTATCTAGAGCGCCAGTGTGTTAGGCCTGGTCTGACCCATTACAGGCGTTGCTTAGCTATGCAAGAACAATAAAAGTTTAAAGTTCCATCCGGAAGGTCAGGTATCGTCCTGGTTTAGTGCTAATCAGCTAGCCAAGAACAAAAAATTCTGAATTCGATCAAGACTGGCGTTGGTGAGCTATCCAACAATAACAAAATTCTTAGTTCGATCATCAAATGTTCTCAACACATTTCGAAAAAGTTAACAGGTATCTAAAATGATAAAAAATCATTTTATCAAAACAAGTATTTTTTTTATCACCTTAACAGTCTGGCCTATTCCAGGTTTGGCGCTGATCAGGTAAATACACTTATAGTGAAAAATTATATTTTTCTAAGTCAGGAAAAAAGGGAGTCCAGCCAGCGATTGACCGACCTCCAACTAGTAGCCTATCAGCCAATAACTATTAGCTGACTATACAGTCTGGCCTGTGGCTAGCCAAAATAAAAGTAATACATTTGACCAGGCCCATACTAGACCATCTGGTCTTCGTTAGAACTAGAAACCAGACGGTCTGGTCTGGGCTGGGCCAGCGTCAGAATATTGCTCCACACGGTTTAGTGTATGAAGGAAGTCATGGTGCTTTATTCTCTGGATTGTAAGTATTGAAGAACAAGTTTTTTTATGTTCTGAGATTTACATAAAATTGTGTTTTATTGTCTTCAGCTTTATTATGTCTTGTAATATTGCTCAATTGACATTAATTTTTTGCATACCTTTCTGTTGCTGCATGAAACCTTCGTTGTGGAATAGAAAAGAGCACCAGGTTATCAATGATGTGAAAAACAATAGAAAAGATGTAATCCAATCGACAAATCGTGCCACCTTTCAGTTTCATTATGGCATTTTACATTTGATCGCCATCGACCGGATGGCTTACTCTCAGAACACTTTCAGCCTCCGCTTCGCTGATCATATACTGACAAGGTCAGAGTCTGACATTTGTGGAAGTAACTTGGAACGTGGACGGTAGTTTCTCCCTTTCAATGGCTCATTGTTTCGAATGAATCCTGGGCTCTTAGCTGAAAAATCGAACCAAGGATCGTCGATAATGTACAATTCACTTAGGATATTGATTCCATTGTAATTGGCAATTTTATGATGGTCGACAGTTATGACAATGTATTTCTTATCGAATGTGCAATGCATAAATATGGGAATAATATCGTTGCGAATGAAAGAAGATTGTATTAGACATCCGAATGCTATTTACTCGAATTGAATAGTATTGAAGGTTTATGTTGCTTTTGTTTTAAGAGAGGATTAATAATTGTTTATTTAAAGATATCGGAATATATTTTATTGCAACTCCTTCTTTGATTAATGATCATTGATATTCTGATGGTTAGTTAGGAGCCAGGCATGCATAAACTGAGTAAAGTTTTTTATGAGGGGGAGTACGTGGTCAAAACCATTTCTGACGTAAGATATTTTTAAGCCGAAAAATCACTAAAAAACGTTATCAGCCGAATAATTGAATTTTCTAATACAACATATACATTTCTTAACAAAAATGAAAACGTGATATTTTCCGGTCGAAAATAAATATTCAACCAAAAAACAATCATTTTCAACAGGATAGATAAGAAAATCCTACAAGAGATGAATTTTGAACTAAAATGGAGAAGCTGCAAACACAAAAATGCATTTTCAACCCAGCAGATTAATTTTTAACAAAAAATGATAAATTTTCAACAAAAAATGTAATAAATGGTATTTCATTCAAAACGGATTTTAATTTTAAATGAAAAGCAATTAAAGTCAACCAGAAAAGAAGAACTGTTAACAAAACATTAGAATTTTGAACCAGAAAGACGAATTTTCAACAAAACAGTTAGCTTTTTGAACAAAAAGGATACTTTTCAACAAAATTGTTTGTTTTTAACAAAAAAGGTAACTCTTAACCAAATAATAAAATTTTCTAACAAACTAGTTCAATTTTCAGCCCAAAAAGACGAATTTTTAACAAAACAGTTTAACTTTTAACAAAAAAAAAGAGGTTGATTTTCTACAAATTAGATTAATTTTCAACCAAAAGCGTAAATTTTTTACCAAAAAGAATATCTTTCTACTGAAATACACGATTTAAAAAAAATACATGAATTTTTAACCAAGCAGTTCAATTTTCAACTAAAGAAGATCAATTGTCATCCAAACAGTTGAATTTCAAACTAAAAAATACCAATTTTCAAAGAAAAAAAATACTTTCATTTTCAATTAAATAAATTAAGTTATTACAAGGAAAAAGATCAATTTTTAACTAAATTGCAGATAATTTTTCTGGAATAGTTAAATATACAGTTAAAAAATAAATCTTTAACAAAAAAACAAGGATTTTTTTAACAACGTAATTAAATTTTCAGCTGAAGACAAGAATTATCAACTTTCATAAAAAAAAAATTAGTGTTTAATAAATTAGTTCAACTTTCAAACAAGTACTTGAGTTTTCTACCAAGAAGATTAAAAAAAAACGACAAATTGTAACGAAATAGATAAATTTTTAACCAACTAGTTGAATCTTCAACTGAAAAAGATCAATTTTCAATAAAAAATGTATAAGTTAAATTTTCAGATAAAGAAAAATAATTTTCAATTAAAATAAAAAAAAGAATTTCTAAGAAAATTTGGAACCAAACTATTTTCAACTGAAATGAAGAGTCTTCGACCAGAAAAACGAATTTTCAACAAAATAGTTCAATTTTCAACAAAATAGTTCAATTTTCAGTCAAAAGAGACAAATTTTCAACACTAGTAAAAATCTTAACCCAAAAGTGACTTCAATAAAATTGTTGAATTTCCAACAAAGTAGATTCATTTTCTTAAAAAAACGACAAATTTTAACGAAATAGATGAATTTTTAACCAACTAGTTGAATTTTTAACTGAAAAAGATAAATTTTCAATAAAAATGTATAAGTTAAATTTTCAGATGAAGAAAAATAATTTTCAATTAAAAAGAAAACGAATTTCCAAGAAAATTTTGAACCAAACTATTTTCAACTGAAATGAAGAATCTTCGACCAGAAAAACGAATTTTCAACAAAATAGTTCAATTTTCAGTCAAAAAAGACAAGTTTTCAACACTAGTAGAAATCTTAACCAAAAAGTGACTTCAATAAAATTGTTGAATTTCCTACAAAGTAGATTCATTTTCTTAAAAAAACGACAAATTGTAACGAAATAGATGAATTTTTAACCAACTAGTTGAATTGTCAACTGAAAAAGATAAATTTTCAATAAAAAATGTATAAGTTAAATTTTCAGAGAAAGAAAAATAATTTTCAATTAAAAAGAAAACGAATTTCCAAGGAAATTTTGAACCAAACTATTTTCAACTGAAATGAAGAATCTTCAACCAGGAAAACGAATTTTCAACAAAATAGTTTAATTTTCAGTCAAAAAAGACCAATTTTAAACACTAGCAGAAATCTTAACCAAAAAGTGACTCTTCAAGAAAATTGTTGAATTTCCTACAAAGTAGATCAATTTTTTACTAAAGAGCTGAATTTTCAACGCAAAACATGAGTTTTCAACTAAGGAGATCAACCTTCTATCGAAGAAGACAATTTGCAGCAAAATACATGAGTTACAATTAAAAAGACCTGGATCACAGCTTGATAACTTGGATTACCCAAATTACTTTAGAATAACTGGATAAAAAGTGTATTACTTCGAACTAACAGTCCTACTTGTGATTTAATCAATAAAATTAGTAGTAGCCAGTACTATTAGTATTAATATCAAATGAAATAATCATAAATTTTGGGAATAATACGAGAGATTTGCTCCGACTCTCCCAAAATCATACTAAGATTTAACAAACGTGAAACCTTAGTGAAATTATTTAAAAAAAAAGTATTAATAACAATAAGGATTTAGTGGAGACCAGGGAGAGATGAGCATAGTTATTATTTTCAGTGAAATATTTTCAGTCTGTAGTACTTTTTGAAATATGTGAATTGAACTTCAAACAATTTGTAAATAAAGATTTGTATATAAAGATCGTACAATCTTTAAAATAGTATAAAATAATGATGAAATTATTAACTGATGGACCAGAATAAACCTACCGTTGGTACGTTTTCGAAAATTCGGGATTAGAAGCAGAGCCTTCCGGCTAGATGTCGGGGTGCATTTCATAGTAACTCGTTCTTTGATTTAAGATAATTTAGATTCTAATGGTTATTTTTGAATTTTAGCAGGCTTAGTAAACTTTCTTTTTATTTTAATTCTCGGTTTACTAAGAAATATCAAATTAAAAGTTTCATTATTGCACATAAAACAAACTTCTAGCCTAAACTAAGGTTTGTTACGAAAAGAATGGTTTTTTGTGGAATATGATGGAGGATGATTATTTTCTTTTGTCGAAGATGTGTAGCACCGCTTCCCGAATTGAACTATAAACAGTTTGTAAATAAGAAAGCCAAAGATATAAAAATCGTAGGATCGAAAAGATAGTATAAGAAAATGAGAAAACGATTAATTGATTGTCCGGTATCAACATACTGTTGGGACATTCTCGAAAATTAATTATTGAAGCAAAGCCTTCCGCCAAATTTAAATGAAGAAGCAGGAATCGAAACGATCGTTTTACATATATCGAAATTATTCTAATCAAATAGTATCGACGGCTTATGTTTCTTTTGTATCGAGACTGAATTAATAATTATTCATTCAAAGATATCTGTGTACATTTTATTGCAACTCGTTTTTTAAATAAATTTAATTAAGATTCTGATGGTTAGCTTCGAATTTTATAACGTTTAGTGAACTTGTCTTCCTTTATAAATTATTGCTTTGCTGGGTAACTTCAAATTTCAAATTTCTACATTGAAGACAAAAGAAATTTCTAGTCTACACTAAGGTTCCTTAAGAAAACAATTTTTTGTTTATAAAGGATGATGGAGGATGATTCTTTTCTTTTATCAAAGATATGGAAGGTTACTTCTTGAATTGAACTTTAAGCAGTTTGTAAATAAAGAAATCAAAAATATGAACATCGTACAATCGTGAGGATAGTATAAAATAATAAGAAAATCATTAATTGATGGACCGGTATGAAGATACCGTTGGGACATTCTCGGAAATTCGGGATTAGAAGCAGACCTTTCCGGCGTAGTGTTTACTCTTGTGGGACAAGGAAGTAATAAAATTCAAAGTAAGAATCAGGAATCGAAATAATTTTTTTACATATACCGAGTTAAATTCAACTGAATAGTATTGATGGTTTATGTTTCTTTTGTATCGATAGTGATTAATTAACTGTTTATTCAATGATATCAGGGTACATTTATTGCAACGTATTGTTTGATTAAAGGTAATTGAGATTCTGATGGTGAGATATGAATTTTAAAACGCTTCGTAACCTTTACTTTGTTTTTTAAAATTATTGTTTCACTAGGTGACTTCAAATTTCGTAATTGCAGATATTAAAATCTTCTAACCTACCCTAAGGTTTGTTAAGAAAACAAATGTTTTTTATGAAGGATGACGAAGAATGATTCTTTTATTTGGTTTTAAAGATATGGAACATTGCTTCGTGAATTGAACTTTAAACAGTTTGTAAATAAAAAAGCCAAAGATATAAAGATCGTAAAATCGTAAAGATAGTATAAAATAATGAGAAAATTATTCATTGATGGGCCGCCGGTAAGAACATACCGTTGGGACATTCTCGAAAATTCGTGATTCGGAGCGGACGGCGTGGCGTGGGTTTTGCTCTTATGGGGCAACGGAGTGATAAAATTGAAAGCAAGAAGCAGGAATCGAAATTCTCGTTTTACATATATCCATATATAACCTTGTGCATGGAAAAACAAAGGCTAGGGGGGAGGGGAACGAGCGGTCGTGAGCGCGATGTCGCGATAAAATAGATTTTTTCCGAAGAATTCACCTTTAGCGACGATTAAGGCCGCCTTTCCTTTATAAATCCCGGTCAGAGTCATTGGAAATAAAAGGTACCCTCTTTTCCACGATCTCGACAGTCACCGTCATTAATGTCCCATACCGTACCTAGTAAAAGTTACGAAGTACCCGGGTAGGTACCTGGTACATACCCGGTCCTTCGATAGAGGTGAACGATACTCGAACGGAATTCAAATGAGACGCGTGTACCAGGACAATGCATTCTTGTTTTGATCCAGTCACGAATCTAGGAATCGAAAGGATGAGCTCGATATATGTCAAACCGACCGAATCAGAGCCAGAGTCACTTTTCCGATCATTCAGGACATGTTAAGGGGGTCTTCCAGTTTCAAGCCACGATTTCGCGCCTATTTTGGGAAATTTACTGCAAATAAACTATACATGATAACTGGAAACGGGTTTTTGCTATTTATTGATACCAAAAAATGACGTTTAAAAAAATTGTTTCCACACCCGCGACCTTGGAGCATTCTTGACCGCACCACTGCAAATATGTCACTGTCGACTTTGTTGTAAGGCTTCGGCTATGTAGATTGCATAAAACAAAAAAGTGAAATATGGCTTTAATTATGATTACCCTGGCCAGGGCATTACACAGGGGTTTTTCAAAATTTCAAAATCTGCCAAAATGGTTAACATTTTTTACGAACCAAAATTTTTCAACGTATTTTTTTGAGCTTGTGAAGGCTGTACAACTTTTAAAAAATATGTTTAGGAACAAGCTTGCGTCCTGACCTAGCGATATGTCTGTTGGACAATTTAAAAAAGGCCCGAATATCCAAATATTTCTAGTCAGAGTCTTACTAAAACTTTTTGAAAACACGACTTTTGGGAAAACGCGTTTGAACATAAATGATGGCATTTTTTTCTACATATTTTTTTGAGGTAATGAAGGCTGTACAAATTAAAAAAATATATTTTTAAAAAAGCTTGTCTCCTAACCTAGCGACATGTCTGTTAAACAATTAAAAAAAAAATGACTTGACTTCCAAATATTTCTACTCGAAGTTTTGCCAAACACTTTTTCAAAACAAGACATTTGAGAAAACGCGTTTAAACATACATGATGGAATAAAAAATAATTAGAAAAACTTACGATACATATAATAATCGGCTATGTCAGGGCACGTCTCTAGTAGCTTTCTGAATTGGAAATATGGGAAAAATATCGATTTTTTGAAACCTCGAAACTAGAAGACCCCCTTAATAATTTTGTTTTTGTTGAAAGAGTGATGAATCTTCAACTGGAATCGTTTTAATTTTAGTACGAAAATAAATTTTTTCACAAAAAACACTGATTTTTCAGCAAAAGAATCAAATTTAAATCCAAAAAGGATACATTACAACGAAGTAGTTAAGGTTTCAACTAAAAAAGATCAATTGTCAATCATATACGGTTGAATTTTAAACTAAAAGAGATGAGTCTTCTACCATACTGTTGAATTATCAACAACAAGAAAAAGAATTTTCAACCAAATAGTTACATTTTTAATGTAATAAATCAACAAAAGATTCAAATCTTTAACCCAAAAGGATACTTTTTAAGCAAATTCTTCAATTTTTAACAAATTAGATTAATTTCCAACCAATAGTTGAATTTTCAGCTGAAAAAAATTACTTTTAACCAAAAATGGAATATTTACACTTTACATTTGTAAAAAAAAATTTTTCTGTCAAAAAAACTAATTTTTAACAAGATAGTTAAATTTCCAAACAAAGAGATAAATTTCAATCAAAGTAATGCATCTTCAGTCATAAAATGAATTTTTAACCACGCAGTTCAACTTCCAAGCAGGTAGTTAAATTTTCTGCCAAGAAGATTGATTTTGTACCAAAAAATACAAATTTTGTACAAGAAACATAAAATTTTAACCAATTAGTTCAATTTTCGTTCACAGAGTACAATTTTTAACTGAAGAAGATACATTTACAATGAGAAATGGAATAGTTAAATTTTCTTTACAAAAAAATTTGAAACAAAAACAATTATTTTGACTCAAAAGGATCATAAAAAAAACTAGTTTTGAAAAAATGAGTTAAATTTTTCACCAAAATAGTTTGATTTTTAACCAAGAAGATAAACTTTAAAGCAAAACTAAAAAAAGTTTCGGAAGTTTGTTCGCGCCTAGGGCATCTGTAAATGTATAGTTAATTTCGGAATTACCTTAAAATAAATAAAGAAACCACAATCCACTCTTCAGACATTCTTCCCTGTCTAGCGTAATAATACTAAAAATAGGATTTTTGTTTTCATATTATTTTTGATAGATAAAACAAAATATTTTACACGTCTTCTTTTAGATTTTTTACGTATTTAGCGTCTTTGGCATAATAACTAAATTTTCGATTTTTTCATATCAATTTCGATAAATAAATTAGAAACGAGGAGTTCTGTACAAAAATAGGACAAAGAAATGTTGTATGAATTTTTAAACGCTGAAATTCCTCCAAAAACTATTTCCTATATTTTGGGTCGTTTATCAGCTCAAAATTTGAATTTTCTACTTTTTTTCGTAGTACTTTCGATAAATAAAACCAAAATGACAAGTCCCATTGAAATATGGTCAGAAGAAATTTTGTAGGAATTTTCAAAAGCTATAATTGCTCTTTGAACCTTTTTTTCCGTATCTTACGTCGTTTGGTTCGAAATTTAAATTATGTATTGTCAAATTTCGGACCATTCTAATACTTTCTATGTGTCAATTTTTTTTTGTTTCTTTTGTCGTTTTCCACCAATTTTTCATTTTTATTGTTAAAATCTTTTTTTCTGATATAAAGCAAAACTACGCGTCCTGTCAAAAAGTGATTTATAACAAAGTTGTAAATGTGTTTTCGGGGCTCAATTTTTGTTAAATAATTTTTTTTCGTAGTTTGTGTTGTTTCTCCAATCAATTAATTTTGTTTATTTTTAATGTTATTTTTCATTAATAAAATGAAAACTATGCATCCTATCAAGAAGTTATTATTCACAAATTTGTAGATCTTTTTTGGGAGCACAATTTTTGTTTTCTCATATTTTTTGTCATCTTGCATATTTTGACTATAAATTGAAATTTTTTTCAAAAAGCAAGGTTTTTCTTACCATGAATTTTTCATATCGTGCGTTGTTTGGCTTAAAATTTTGATTTCCGATTGATTTTTAAAGTTTTGTAAATGCTATAAATCTGATAATTTTCTTTTTATAGATAAAAAGTCAAAAGGATAAATCGGCCGGCTTTCTTAATACTACGAACAGCCGTACATAATATTTTCAAATCTAAAAAAAAATATTCTCATAAATTTTGAAAATGATCTAACTTTTGGAATTTCTATCAAGAATGGCTGGTTCACGAACTCGTTTTTTCTTTTATAACCTAAGAAGAGTGTGCCAAAGCTCGATTTGATCGGTTCATTTTTTCGAGAGTTATCGTGTTCACAGGTGGACGGCCGGACGGACAGGCAGACAGACGCCATCGTCAAACCTTCATTTTTCGGCTTCAGGTGGTCTAAAAATGTGGAGATCCGTTGAAAAACTGAGTTGTGAAATTTCTGTCAATCCTAATACTTTCTCAATCACAAATGATGAGAATGTAACAATTAATTTTGAACAATGCAGTCAAATTTTCTACCAAAATAGTTGAATATTCAACCAAAACTTATAAATTTTCAACGAAGAAGATTAGTTTTTGACTGCGAAAGATGAACTTTTCACAAAAAATGAATATTTAATTGAAAAAGATTAATTTGTAACCAAAAATAGAAAAGTTAAATTTTTATTCGAAAAAATTAATTTTTAACAAAAGCGAAGATTTTTTCAAGCAAATATTTGGAAAAATATTTGAATTACCTATGTAAATTACTCCGAATTAACTGGATTACCCTCTAATACAAATGAATTACCCTGGATTACAGGAAGATTTTCGAGGTGGTCTTATTAAATCAAATTTCGATTCATACAACAGATAAAACTGACCGTGTCGACAGGTGGATTCTTTTCTCTTGATTCTCTTCGACATAGGAAGAGTGTATCTGATAAAATTTATCTTAACCCTCTAGGCCTCAAGTCCACCAAACGGGGATCCCCGACTAATCCAACGTCGAATTTCATTTTAGCGAGACGATCTGACCAATCATCGGACCCACCTCATTTTATCGCACCAGTGCGTCTCGCGAATCGCGAATTAACATCTCCGCAGCATCTTTGTTTCCACGCGATCGTAACTTCCCGGTCTCGATTACGAATCGACCAGACGTGGATTAAATTGATGGTAATTATAGATTGGACTTGTCTGCGATTTAGCGTTCGGCTGGTCTTTAGCGGTACTGAGATTCTCTACTATGCAGTTGTTTCACATTTTTCTCGAATTAGAGGAAGAAAGATCGCGAAGAATGTTTCCGAAGAGAAAGTCTCTAATTACTTACTCACGCACCGTAATCGTTGGGTCAGATCAAGTTGGTATTTTTTTAACGAGAAAACAATTTTAATTAACTTCGAAATGAAAAGAATGACCGTATTTTTGGAAATGGATTAGACTTGAATGAATTTAGATTTTGCAATATGTGTTTATCTATAGGCTTCTAGAGGTCTTAATTTGTATTAGATTAAGCCCTCGTTTAGTCCTCCAAAGTGGCAGAAAAGTCCATTTTTCCCACTTTCAGGGATAAAAGAGGGCCTAATTTAATAAAAATTTAGCCCTCTATAGTTCCTCCTAAGTCCTCTGTTTAGGCTCTGCTATAGCCCTCGAAATCCTCTAGACGAAAAGTTACCTCACAAGACCATTTACCCCAGGACAAACACATGTACACCAAAAGTATAGGAATAAATGTTATAATCTGATTATATTCTCATTAAAAACAATACTGTTTCTTTACCACAATTTTTAGAATAAACTTTATTACTCATAGATTAGATTGATCACTTTTGAAATTCTTTTCATCAGTTCACTAATGGTTGCAATTGGTTTTAATGGGTGTCAATTAAAAATTATTGTAAAAAAGCAATGCTGTTTCTCATGCAAATATGATCAGACTATAAAATTAGCCCTATACTATTATACTATTATTAGCTTATACTATAGTTAGCCCTGTACTATTATTAGCTCTCTACCTGAGAAACTATTATAGATTATTATTTCCTAGGACACATAAGGACAATCGAAATAACAGCTTTTGTCATTATAAATTATATTATTATGAACCAAAAAATTTGAAGCTTACAACTACACAAAGTACAATATATGTGAAGAGTATACTTTAATCCTCGCAAATGAAATTTCAATGAATAAATGCTTATCATAAAATTGGCGTTGTCAAGAAAATTGCAAAATTCTATAAAAAATTAATCAGATTTTGTTTAAAGCACACTTGTTTATCTGCTTTTTGAATACTGGCTTTTCAAAGATGCCGTTATTTATGAAATAAAAAATTAATTAGGCTGGGATTTTTAGATAATTTTAAAGAAGAACTTTTTTATTATTCCCGTAAAAAAAATCTTCAGAACTTACATCATTGAACATTACTGTGCTTCACAATGATTAACCATCTCAAAACCAATTTCTGGTAGAATATATATATATTTTTTTTCTAACAAAAATGTGAAATTACTCAAATCTGTATCTAAAAATAATTTTTTTGTACATTTTCCGAAAAATACTACAAATTTCTGTTTTTATGTTCTGGTTCGAATACTCAAAATTGGACTAATAAATAATGTTCCATTAGTGCTTCCCCATAAAAAACAGAACAGAAGATATTAACGAATTTCAACTATTGACTTTTTTCCAATTTCAGAGAAACTAACTTTATAGCTCTGCCTGATATACCATAACTGTTTTTATTATGCATATTAGCAAATAAAGTAAATGAACTAATTATAATAACTATGTAATTAAATAGAATATTAAATCACATAAATACGAGAAAGTCACATATGTCGCCAGGACGTAAGCGAATCAAAAAAGGGTCTCGAGGTCCAATGGGATTCAAAAGAGGACGTGGAGGGCTAAGCAGGACTGAAGGCGGCCTTAAATGGAATCATGCAGGGCTAAAGGAGGACCAAAATATCGACTCGGAATACTGTAGAACTTATATATTGATTCAAAATTAATGGTTTATTTTTAGGGTTTTTTCGCCCCCAACAGAAACCCCATATACTTTCGGTCGGGTGTCGGTACATCCGTACCAGAGTGGGACAAACAAAGTTTTTTGAGTCAAAGTAGTCTAGAGCTAATCATTCTGATCCTATCAGAACTTTTTTTTTAAGTAAAAGTTAACTGAATTTGAAGAGATTTCTGGGAGCCGATATTTTATTTTTTTCTATTAATTTTTTATTTAACCACAAAGTTGACATTTAAAATTTGTTTATAAGCGATCTCCTTCTTTCACCTAGTTATATTTATGTAAAACATCCTAATTTCAGTGAAGTCACTTCTTAGAAATAATATTTGGCAAGCTCCTAAATTAAAAAAAATTTATTTATTATTATATTAATAAATTAATGAGGGAAAATGCTACTTAAAGTTGAAAAATACTTCGAGACTTTATTTATCAATTTTGTTTGTTTGGAATATACGTAAAAATAATGCGTATTTAATATTTTGTTAAAGTCCAAAGTGATTGTTGCTTAACGTTGCTTATGATACTTTATCGGCTCGTGAGAATTTGTTTTTTTTTTATAACGAAGTCGACTGCCAGTGACTCAGAAATTACCTTATTTATTATGAGACATTGTAAGGCGAGACTATTTTTTTTATATATTTTAATAAATTTTATAAATAACCACAGGCTTTCGTTCATTTTGAACCAGAAGACTTAGTTTTTTCAACGAAGTTGACTCTAAATAACTTGAAAACCCCATTCACCTATAATATTTCATCGAACAACAATAATTGCTTGTTTTATAAATAATTTTTTATGAGTAAATCCACAACTTGACTAGTTTTCAACAAATAAATCTAGTTTTTTTTACAAAATCGTCTAATAGTAATTTAGAAAGTATTTTTAGAAGTTTAAAAAATTTGATTCCATTGAAGAAACGAAATCTGTCAGTTAAAACTTGACGAAAGTCTGAATTTTTTCAATCAAATTTATGTAATTAAAGAACAAATATTGTCGCCTGACAAAGTCTTCTAATAAATAAGGTATTTTCGGAGTCACTTATAGCAAAAAACAACAGTTATCCAGTTGTAAATATGTTTCTGAAATTGTTCACAAAATGTCATATTACTATTGTTTGATAAATTATCATTAGTAAAGGATGTTCATAACTTTTTGTAAAAATTGATTCCGTGAAAAAAACGAAATTTGCCAGTTGAAAATTGACGAACATCTGTATTTTTTAATAAATTTATTCAAGCAATTAAGAATTACCATCAGGTTTCAAAGAATTGTACATATTAATATCTATGGACAAATTTTGGATCAATTTTGTTAGAGTAACGAAGTTTTTACACCGTAAAATGGCTGCAATATGATTTTTTTTT
>CAKNWT010091479.1:0-13890 GCA_932066315.1 Andricus coriarius | reverse complement strand
ACGACGTCATTGGTATTCTACCTCAAATTTCGTACAGTTGATTGTATTTTGCGAAACCCTTGAAACACTTAAAACTATTACTATCGAGACCTTTATAACGTACCTTTGCGTTTCGGAGATTTTCTCCAAAAAGTCGTATGCAGTTGCAGTACCTTGTACTAACCTTCCTGACGGCTGACGTTTCCACGCATCGACGTCATGCCACAAAACTCACTATTCCGCGAAATATTTTTCCCCTGTACCCCTACCCTATTCGAGAGTGAGGCGCGCATGCGCATGGTAGGCCCGGTGCGTTCTCACGCATTACCCCCGAAATCTAAACGTCGCAGGAGTGGGAGCCCCTTTCACGCTCGTATCTTTGGAGTTCCCGATTCCCGAGATTCTCGTATCTTTGGACTTCGAGTGCATTGATTTTTAGTTGGAAAATTGTCGTATTCCAACAAAAACACTTGAAAGACACTTGAAAAACACTGATGCATGCATGCAAACTAACGGACTGCGACTTTTTCAACTGCGCAATAAGCCGGATAAACACTCGCCTGAACCGTTTCCATAATATTGCGCAATATATGTACTCGACAGAGTAATCGCGCACTCGGCCCTTACGTGGTGAGGTCGCAACCATCTCTCGCCCTACGCGCTGAGAAAACATTGCCTTAAAATCTTCCGAATTTTCCTACGAATTTCAGGAAAATTTGTTTATTCACTTGAAAGATTTCAAAATTTTTTTAAAGCTTCTAAAGTTTTGGTTTGAAATCTTTTTAAAAAATCTGAATTTTTTCAAATCTTTTACAGTTAAAATTGTTTTTTAATCTCTCCAAATCTTTTAAACATTTCTTAAACTTACTCGATTAAAAAAAAAATTTTATCATACCAAATTGAAATATTTTGTTTTGAAATCTTCTTTTTTTCGAAATTTAATGAAATCTTTTTTCAATTTCCTCTTAAAGTTCATTTTTCATAATGAAAAATCATAAACAGTATATCCGATAAGAAGCAATTGCTGCTTATCGTTGACAGCTATGCGGATTTCATCATTCCACCAAACATCACCACTATTTAATTCAGGTCTATATACCTACTTCTAAATTTTCTTGAATTCGTTTAAAATATTTTCGGATAATTCTGAATATTCCAAGAAATTTTTAATATCTTTCAAGAATTTGGATGTTTTCTAACAGATTTGAGAGATTTTAAGATATTTTCACAAGTTCCAAGGATTTTTCAAGAGGTTTCAAAAGTTTGAAGGGATTTCAAAAGGTTTCAAGGGATTTCCGAGGATTTGAATGATTGTATAGGAATTAAGAGAATGCTCATCTTTTTCAAAGATTTACAAATTTTTCAAGGTATTCCCAAAGTTTTTAAGAATTTTAAAGATTGTGGGATATTTTAAAATATTCCAAGAAATTTTCAGTTGATCTCAATAAATTGAAGGGCTCTCAAAAAACTGTGATGATTTTAGGGTATTTTCAAAAATTACAAGGGATATTCAAGAGCTTCACAAGATTTTAAAGGATTTTAAAAGATTTAAAAGGATTTGAAATATCTAGGGGTGTTTTTAATACATTTCAATAATTCAAAGTAATCCTAAGTTATTTGAAAGATTTTAATGTATTAAAAAAAAAATCTTATGAATGTTTAAGAAGAACGCTCCTAAACTTGTTGTTCAGATTCTTCAAAACTTTACATTTTGTTTTGTATAATATTATTTTTGTATCCTTTCAAAACTTCTAAATATCTTTATAAGTTATTCTTTAAATCTAAATCTAAATCTTCTACCTTCTCTTCCGAAATTTTAGGTAATCATTAAAAATATTTTGAAAGATTTTCTTAAAATTAGTTTTTGAAAAAATTACTTTAAATTTTCCCTGGAATCTCAAGAAAAAATTCCTTTTCTTGAAACTTTAAAAATCCTTGAAAATCTTCAAAATATTATTTCAAAATCTTCACAAATCTACATTTTGTTGAAAATGTGTAGGTATGGTCAGTTTTTGGTTACCGGTGTCGACAGAATTATTTCCCAATATTAAAAAACAATTGCGATTAACATTTTCTCTTTTATCAATAATGTTTAGAAACATTCAAAAATAATTTTTATTATCAAATAGAATTACTTATTTGGAAATTTTGATTTACTAAATTAATGGTGCAGCAAATTCTTAATCTTTATTAATAGATAAATACATATAAACTCATTTAATATGGTCAAGGAGTTGTGAATAGAATACTTTTGTCATTTAAAAAAAATTTAGTCAAAATGTTCAGAACAGAATATTGTCGCTTTTATTATTAAAGAATAATTCAGAATATAAAGTTTCTCTTTTAGAAATAAATTTTTAGAATTGAGATTCCCCATTTGAAAATGTCGATTTACAAAATTCTCAAACATTTAAAATAACAAACTGAAAACAGCCACTCATAGTCATATTCACGCAGTATGCAATCACGTAGTCAAAAATAATAAGTGCGAGCTTTTCGATAATTTCGTTACAGCTATTTTTTTATGCAGGAAAGAAGGATGGAAAAATTCCTTTTCTCAAAAATAGTGAAAGAAAATATAAATGGAGAGTCCAAAGGGCTGAAAAAGTCTAAGATATTGAGAATTTCAAAACTCTTTCCCTGAAGTAGGACCTCAAACGAACGAACGAACGAGATGGAACGAGTCGTATCGGCAATCCCATTAACAGTTGACGTATCTTGATGATCTATGAGCAAGATCCGGGCAAACTTCTTGGCGGACCTTACCGCGCCTTCATTTTTTTTTTTTTTCATGCCCTTTTCTCGTTTTCACCCCTCCTTTTAACGCCGCTCATCTATCATCGGTAACATGGCGTTTGCACCAAAATCTTAAAGTCTTGACTTGGCAGCAAAGCACGGTCAAATAAAAGAGTTCCACTACGTGTGAAAAGTGTTTATACATATAATGTCGAAGCACCCTGCAATTGAAAACGTCTTTGATGTCGTCTCGGTAATCCGGATCAGCTTTCGACAAGCGTCTCAAGATTGCACTTTAAATCGAAGAGATAGGACACCCGGTTCCTGAAGGCGACAAGAAACCCGGAAAAATGGTATCAAAAAGGGTTAAATACGCCCGGGCGCATCTTTCTCGCAGGAAACACATTGCTTTGCTAGCCCGTCCGCATTGGCGACGCCTACAAACAAAAAATATCAACGATTTAGTAAGTCCCCATTACGTTAAAATAGTTTTTTCTATATCTCTTAAGGTTACTTTCAAATTACAAATTACTCGATTTTTAACTGGGTTTATAAAATTGTCTAAAAAAGAGTTAATTAACATTGTAATGCATTTTAAAAAATAAACTGAAATGTATTTCATTTTTAAAAAGTTGAGGTCATATTTGTGTTTATTGAAATAAAGTTATTTGGATTTTAGTTATTTTTATTTTTCCTTCCATTTTATAAAGAAGTCGTAATTTTCAATAAATTTTAATTAACAGTTAACAATTATAATATAAATTTTTTCTAAAATAAAATAAATTTGAACAAGTTCGTTTTGAAATGTATTAAAATTAGAATATTTTCAATTTGAGATTGGTTGAATTTAAATTTGAAAAATTGTATTTCAAATCTCGGATTTGATGAAATGAGGAAACAAGTATTGAAGCACCCTATTGTAATTTAATAATAATAATAAAAGTCAATTATTATTGTATAATATGGTGATTCACTATTTGTTTATTTTTAATCGATTAGTTGAATTTTGAACCAGAAAATATGAATTCTCCACGAAAAATGTAATAGTCAAATTCATCCGAAAAAAAACGATTTGCCAACATATAGTTGAATCCTCAATCAAAACTGATCCATTTCCAACCAAAAAGATGAATTTTTAACAACATAGTTATATTTTCAACCAAAAAGATGAATTTTGAACTAAAATGATACATGTTTAACAAAAAAACTGAATATTTAACAAAGAAGTTGAACTTCAACCAAGTATACATCTGTGAATTTCAAACCAACAAATATGAATTCTCGATGAAACATATGTAATAGTTGATGTTTCAACTAAAAAATATTTTTATTTTTATTCAAGAAGAGTTGAATTCATTCAAGAAAGACGAATTTCCAACAAAATAGTTTAATCATCAACCAAAACAGATTAATTTACAACTAAAAAGTTGTATTTCAATTAATAAGGATTAAATTTCTACCAAAAGGGATAAAATTTTCAAACTAAAATGACGAATTTACAAACATATAGTTAAATTTTTAAGCAAAAAAGATTTTTTAGTCAAGAAAGAACATAATTTCAATTAAATTGTCATTAGTTCCTTTCTAATCCTTTCAGAACTTCTAAAATTCCTAAAATTATTTTTTACTGGCTCGAATTATTCCAAAAAATGTTTGAAAAAACTGTTAAAATTTAAAAAAATTTCTTAATATCTTTCAGATTTTTTATTACAATCGAGGTTATAATTTACAAAATCTTTGACATGTTTCAAAATCTTTTCAAATTTTCTTTAAGAATTAATTTTTGAAAAGAAAAAATCATTCTGAAATTCTTGAAACATTTCAAAATTCTTAAAAAGCTTCCAAATTTGTTGTTCGAAATCTTCAAAATCTACATTTGTTAAAAAAAAATGTTTAATCTTTTCAAGTGAAAAATTATTTTTGTATCTTTTTAAAACTTCTGAATATCTCTCAAACTTACTTGAACTTTTTGTAAAATTTTGGTAATCTTGCAAAATTGCAAAATTTATTTTTAAAATCTTTTACATTCTTCTTCGAAATTTTAGAAAATCATTTTAAATCTTTTGAAATTTTTTTAAAATTTGCAACATAAATCTATTTCTTAAAATGAAAAATTAATTAAAATGTTTCCACTTAGCTTAAGAAAAAATGGTTATTCTCTTGAAACATTTCAAACTTCTTAAAAAGCTTCTTTTTCGAAATCTTCAAATATCTACATTCTGTTTTTAATTTTTTGAAATATTCTCAAGATGCGCATTATTTTCGATCTTTTCAAAACTTCTAAAACTTCGAAATATCGTTTGAAATGATGCAAAGTTTTCCAACCAAATTTTAAAAACCTGCAAACCTAAAACAATTGTATTAAAATCTTCCAGTCTCTTTTTCTACATATTTTGAAATCTTCCAAATTTACGATTATGTCTTTAAAATCTAAAAATTCTAAATCATTTAAAATTTTTCCAATTTTCGCATTGTTGGTACCGGTAATTTTTTGATTACCGGTAGCAAAATGTTAAGAACAGAATTATTGTCTTTATTATTAAAGAATCATTTATAATTTGAATTTTCTCTTTTAGAAATCAATTTTTTAAATAAAAATTCCTTATGTGGAAATTTTCATTCATAAAAGTAAATAAAATTGTGAAGAACAAACTGAAAATAGCCATTATAAGTCATGTTCTCGCAGTATACAACCATTCAGGTTTCCTACAATAATGTGTCCCATGTTTGGTAAAATCACTTTTTTTAGATTGAAACCAATTTTAAATTGGGAGTATTTGAATTTGAATAATTTGAATTTTTAATCTTTCGAAAGTATACAGTATTTCAAAATAAAACATTCCCAATTTTATAATTTGCAATCGAAAGTGCTTGAAATTGTATGTTTTTAAATTTAAATGGTTCAAAATATCGTATAATAATCTTTTTATTGAAAATCTTAATAATTAAACAATTTTAAATTGAAAACGTTCAAAATTTAATAATATTATACAGAAACTTTATAATTTATATAATTTGTTTAATAAGAGTGTTTGAAATTGCATAGGTAAACAATTTTAAAATTATTATCATTATTCAAAAATCACTAATTTTATATTTAAATATCAAAAAATAAAAATATTCAATCTTTATAAAAATCGCAAAACTTTAAAATAAAAACTCTAAGATTAAAAAACGTTGTTTTAAAAAAATTCATAATTTGATGCTAATACCTATTTATAATTCATTGTTTCAATATTTCATATTTTAAAAATAGAATTCTGAAAAATTGTAGACCACCGAATAAACAATAAAAATTGTACTATTAATTAATTAATTGTTCAAATTCGCGTTTTAAAAATGAAACTATTGTAGAACTTAACGTTATTAAACCAAAAGGGGATAAGCGCTATTAATACAAATGTGAAAAATTTATTTTAATAATTCTGTTAAATTTAAATACACTTACTGGCAGAAGAAATTTTCGAAATTTTTCTTTTTAATTATAAAGAAATTTGTTTGGATTTATTTCCGCCATTTTATATGTCTAGAGATTAAATTATTTGCTACTTCCTTCGCTGAAAATTAGATTCTTCACATTACTTTTTGATGCATTACCCTTCAAGCGAGAACTTAAAGTCGAAATACACTGAAACCTGGATTTATGCACAGCGGCCTTGGACACATATAGAGGGACTCAGAACGTAAACAGGCAGGGCCGCGTGAATAATTTCGGTTGGATTTGTACGCATGACGCAACCTGATGCAACTAATGAGCTGAGAGTGCGGCCCTCATGCTGTTTGTCACGCTTGACTGAGCACCGCTTGTCTCTCGGTCCCGCGGCTCCACTCATCAAGAAACTACGGAGGACAGCATTTCTAGGAACGCGCAAATCCTGTTTGCAGAAATCCAGGTTCCAGCGTATT
The DNA here is from genome assembly GCA_932066315.1 of Andricus coriarius. Lineage (NCBI taxonomy): Eukaryota > Metazoa > Arthropoda > Insecta > Hymenoptera > Cynipidae > Andricus > Andricus coriarius. Next base: position 7,269 of record CAKNWT010091479.1, on the reverse strand, counting down.
TTCAATTTGAAAATTTACTCCAAATTTATTCCATTTATTCCGGATCAAAAACTTTTCCTGAAGAAATTTGAGGAAAATATGTTAATTGTAGGAAGATCCATTCACTGTGCCACGAGCAGCGTTGAAGTTTCGTCCAACTAAACGAATTAAGATTATGGCACAGCCAAAAGTCGTCAGAAAGAAATACGATCCTGCGTAAGCAACCTAATTGCTCTTCTTCTAGAAATAGGTAGAAATGTGTACAAACAAATTTTTCAAAACAATAACAATATCGCAGAAGAGACACTCCGCCTTTTCCCAGAATCCCTCCACAAGTCCTCCTGAGTACCAAGTCTAGAAATCGACTGCAAGATCTATCTCTTCCCCAGAAAAGGTAGTTACAATCTTAAAAAAAAATAATGAGTTAGAATACTTAGATATTAGTTCAAATATGGCATTATCAATAATAATTGTTAAGCATCCATGTTCAATTTAGGGCGTATCGAGAAAAAAAAGTTGTTTGCGCAAAGTTCTAATAGCAATGAAAATTTTTTTTTGGGTGTGGAATACACTCCCCTAAAGTTTCATAAAAAAAAATTCTTTCTGTTTTCGCATCGTAGATATAGCCAAAGTCAAATAGTCCAGAAATGTACCGTAACTCTAAGAAAATAGCGAAAAGGTCGAATTTTTTCGATTTTTTGAAACTTCAAAGTCAATTAGGGAGGGTAAAAAATATTTTAATGAAATTACCGCTATACAGGTATAAATCGACTTGATTTGAACTATTTTTATTGATAATTTCAATCTTAAAAAAAAAAGTTTTTTGCTGTTCAAATTTGAAGAAGTGTTTCGTTTTTTGTGATTCTTAGCTATATCTGCGATGCGGAGGCAGAAGGAATTTTTTTTATGAATCTTTAGGGAAGTATTTTTGACTCCCAAAAGAAAGTTTTCATTGCTATTAGAACTTCGCGCAAACAACTTTTTTTTGGATACGCTCTAATGTTCATAAATATCACTTATTACAGTCACAAGGGGAACCTGCATTAGGGTGGTTCACAAATTCATTACAAATTTTAAATCTCCCCCAAATTTGTTTAAATCCATAACAAATAAATACGTATTTTCATTTTTGTTTAAATGATATATAGAGGTTTCGCAAACTCCATAAAGTTCAACACGTATTTCTCATAACGAAAAAGATGTTTTTGTACATTTCATTCAGAATCGTCAATATTAGGTGATCTGAGTTGAAACTTAACATTTCTCTTCAAAATTAACTATCGGATACAAATGAATAATTTTTTTTTCAAATATCGCCCACACAAGTGTGTTTTATAGGGTAAAAAAAAACAGTTTTGCGAGTTTCTGGCGCTGTTAAAATTTTTTGGCGGGTTTTTTAAACTAAAATTGTTTTTAATTCATATAATAATACTTTATACTGATAATTAGATATTTACATAAATTGTTTAAACAATTTACTATTGTTCGTGTCGATTTTCTCTTAGAATAGAGTTAGAAAGTCGCAGTTTTTCCGAATTCTTCAACTTATTTGCAACTCTTCTGTTAGAGCGACGCAATAATTAATTTAATTTAACGGATGTAATTGTTTAAACAATTTATTATCATTTATAATAATGTTCTCTTAGAATAATGCGAGCAAGTTGCGGTTTTTCTTTCTGAAAAAATCAACTTTATGTCCACTTTTCACTTATAGCGATGTGAAAATTGATGCAATTTAACAAACATAATTGTTTAATCAAATTCCTATTGTTTTTAACTGTCTTCTCCTATAGTAATGCTAGATAGTTGCGGATTCTTCCAAAAATTTTTAAATTCTGTCAACTTTTCACTCAGAGTGAGGTAATAATAAATTCAAGTTAACAAAAATAATTGTTTGAACAATTTATTACTATTTTAAATAATATGATATTTGAATAATGCTAGAAAGTTGCGTTCTTCTTTGAAATATGCAACTTTTTGTTTTTTATGAAATTTACCCCTTTATGTCAACTGTTCTCTTATTTTAAATAATAATTAATGCAAGTTAATAAACATAATTGTTTAAAAAATGTATTATTGTTTGTAACTCTGTTCTCTCAGATAATCGCTATAAAGTTGCAGTTTTTTCTGAAATTTTAAACTTTACTTTGACTTTTTAGTTATAAACAAATAATAAACAAATAATAGAGATAATAATTTTTTAAACAATTTCTTTATTTTTGTGAATATATTTTTTTGATATAAAAGACATATTTGAAATATTCTCCAAATTTTCTATATGGATCATATTAACCCTTCGACTACACACTGAGTCAATTTCACCCACAAAACATTTTTGATCTAGAAAGAGTTTCTGTATAAATTTTTAGATTAAAATATTAATAATTAAAAAAGTTACCATTTTTCTCGTAAATGAAAAAAAAAAAATCTTGAATTTTTTCAAGTATATAAAAGACTTTATTGAAGACACTTACCATACTTATAAATTACTTTAACATACTTAAAAGTATACCTCTAAATTTTGGCAAGTAAAAAGTTTCAGTAGTTGTGAAGTTATAGACGAGCAAAAAGTGAACAGGGTAAGATTAACCCAGAGTGTGGGAGATGTTCGAAAAAATTGGTTGTGTACTCGAAGGGTTAAATGTAAATCTTCCTTGAAGTAGTTACTGAGAGTCTTTTTGTTTAAATGATTATTTATAGTAATTAATTCTTCCTAACTAAAACGTCAAAAGAAAGCTGAAAATTTCAGAAAAACTAGAAAATTTCTAGCACTATTCTAAGAGAAGATAAGAAAGATCAGAAACCATAATAAATTGTTAAAAGAATTATGTGTGTTAAGTTGCATTTATTTTTATAAATTTGGAAAAAAACTGCGACTTTCTAAGTATATTCTAACAGAAATGTGCTAAAAACAATAATAAATTGTGTAAACAAGTTATATACAAATCAAATTTTTAGTAGAAAGTAGTAAAAACTCGCAAAAAAACAATTTTTCATTTATGGGGTTTTTATGGCTTCCTATAAAACCGAATTATAAGGGTGATATTTAAAAAATAATCATTTATTTGTATTTTATAGCTAATTCTGAAGAAAAATGTTGAGTTTCAACTCGATTCACGTAATATTGACGATTCTGAATAAGATGTACAAAAACATATTTTTCTTATGGGAAATATGTAAAACTTTAATAAAATATATATATGTATAAACTTCATGAGGCTTGCGGAATTTCTAAATATCATTTGAAAAAAAAACTCATCAATTTTGTTGTGGATTCGAACAAATTTGGTAGCGATACGCGTACGAATTCGAGAACAAATTTTTTGTACCACCCTAACTACATTCTTCGAAATTTTCTTTGGGTTCATACTCCTCTCAGTAATAGCTTATTATCAAACTTGTAATATGCTAAAGTAATAAAATGCGTCTTTTAACCCCCGGTTAGTTCAGGCGGTAACGCTCCGAGTTTGTAACCGGAAAGTCCGGGCGCGATTCTTCCCGGTAGCATCTTTTATCAATTTCCTTTTTTATTAAAAAAAATGTGTTTGTTGCAATGGACTATTAAATTTATTAAAAAAGCCAAAATATTAATTTTAATAAAAAATTTTACATAACATTTTTTTTTTTTACCTCTACCACTTTTACTGCAAGAGAAGTTTTTTTTATAGAAAATACGCATTATTTCAAATAATTAAACTTGTATATTATGGTCTTTATTATTTTCATGAGACCAAAATTATATTATGTAATAATCTATCATTCATTCTGTCCACATTGAAGCTCTTATTTTTCGCTCGCTTTTCGCGTGTTTCTTTGTCCCGCGACTTTTTCTATCATGTCAATGTGACAGTTTATTAGTGTACGTCAGTTAGACGTCATATAAAATTTTTTTCCTACTTGAAGCAACATTGAGTTGTTCCCCTTGCAGGGAAATTGTTTATCGTTGATTTTCAAGTTTTTAATTTTGCACTTTAGCTTAAAATGATTTAATTTTAAAAATCGTGATGCACAATTTAAAAAATAATTATTTTTAACGACTTAGCTTTAAGATCTCAATTTTAAGAATGCTTCCATTTTTCAACGAATTTTGGAATTATTTCATTTTTTAACGCTATAAGTTTGAATTCATTATTTTTAAAAGTTTCCAATTAGAAAGCATATATGTTTAACATTTTTAGAATAATTAAACTTTGAATGTTCATCAGTTTTAAATTCTTAAATTTTGAACGATGAAAATGACAGTGAATTTTTTTTGGTAACATTTCTATAATTCAAATATTTAATTACTGGTTTGAATATGCAATTCTAAAACAGTTTAATTTTTGAGACGATGAAACTAAAGTTTTTTTTTGCTTTAAAAGCTTGTATTAGAAAATTGTTTGATTAAATCATTCAAAGTTTTATATTAAAAGCCTTGAAAGTCAGTTTTTAATGTAATAATTTTAGATTTAGATATTCTTAATTGATGGGTTTCTATTTTATTCATTTAGATTTAAACATTCTAATTTATTTGGTTTTGATTTTAAATGTATAAAATTGTCTGATTTTATTTTAATTCTTTGAAATCGTAGAATATTAAATTGAAAGACTTGATAGTTGCTTTTGAGTTGAAAGGATTTGTAATCAAGCAATTTTGAATGAAATGCCTCCAGAATAGATTCCAAACAATGAATAATTTAGACAATAAATGATAAAATTGAAGCTTTAAAAATGACAAGATTTTAGAACCAAGCATTAAAAATTGAAGTGTTTTTTTAAGTATTCCAAAATATTGAAGATTTCAAACTCAACTTCACCACAACAATTTCAACTTGAAAAACTTTGCAATTGCAAACATTTGAATCATATATAGCAATTTCATCTTGTATTTTTTTTAATTTTGATGTAATCTCTGAAAATAGTCCGAGTTTTAATTGAAGATTTAATACAATTAATCATTATAATTTTAAAATATTTGTTTAGAAAAATTGAAGATTGAATAATAATAATTCTAAAGGATGTGTTAGAAACTAATGATTTGAAATTAAAAAGTTAAAAATTGTGTGGTCTAAAATCAAAATAGATAAAAATAAACTCTCTGAAACTGATATCTCAGTAACCCAATAATTTCTTTAATTTTGAATGATTACAATTTTAGAGTTCTGAATTATCATTTTTCCTTTTCATAAGTTTTAATTTTGAAAGTTATAATGAACAAATTAAACATTCTTAATTTTCGAATTATTTAAATAATTGACTTAAAAGAATTTAAAAATTTCAAGCGGTTTGAGTATAAAAAAGTTTTAAAATCACAATATTTGGCGACTTTGGGACGACTTTGGGACGACCAGATACTTCGTTTAAAATTACTTTTTATTTTAGACATTTTTTTAGAGTAATTTAATTTAAAAGGTATACCATTGAAATTTTTCATTTTTAACAGTGAAAAAGACGGTGAATTTATTTTTCTGAGTTTGGATAGTCGAATTATTTTTTATTTTGAAATATAATAACAATTTGAAATCTTAGAATTTCAGCAACTTTGACTTTGAAACATTCAATTTATAGTTTTCTATTTCAAATTGTCAAATTTTAATAACTTCGAATTGAAAATTATTAAAATTTGAACGCTTCTAATGACAAATAATACAATTTCAATTCCTTTGAATTTTAAATGATCCAATTTTCACAATTCTTATTTGGAAATGTTTTAATTTTCAACATTTTGAAATAATTGTCCTATTCTCGAAATTTTAATCTGAAATCATTCAATTTCGATATTCTTCAATTCAAAGTAAAATTGTTTAAGTTTGAACGCTTTGAATTAGAAAGGATATCATTTCAACTCCTTTCTAAATAATTGTCCAATTTTTGACATTTTTCCTAAAGTTTAAGGTGGAACGTTTACAGTTAAAAGTCGTTCAATATATTTTTTTTTTAAATTTCATACGCTTTCAATTCGAAATTATTAATGAACAATCATTGTTTAAAAAATGGTTTAAACTTCATATTGAAAAATTAGTTCACTAATAGATTTTCAAATCATTTATATTTTTAATGCTAGGAAATAAAAACCCAGAGATGTAAACGCGCGCTTCGTGCGCATACGTTTACTGCTAGTAGTGTAATAAGAATAAAATAATAGTTGAATAAAAAGAAATAGGAAAATAAAATGATTGAAAAGTAGAATATAAGTAAAAGACGTTTTCTATTATTATTATTATAATATTCATATTTTGCAATTAGAGTAATGACTGATCTTTTTTTAACAAAAAATTGCATAAGGAATCAAAACTTGTCAAGGATATTGTGGCACTGACTTGTCCTTGAAATATTCGTTTCGGAAGTGATAAAGGCTAAAGAGCGCAATTTTTTCATATAAAGAAATGATTCAAAATGAATACTTTGGCTTGAATTAAATAAATTACAAATTTTATTGAGATAAAAAAAAGATTCAAATGAAAAAGAATTTGCCAAAAAGTGCCCGCAGCAGGAATCGATCCCGGACTTTCCGTTTACCAACTCCGACGTTGGAGCGCGACCGCCGGATATAACCGGGAGTTGAAGGACTCTTGTATCGCGCTACATGTAATTTGCGTGGATTTTCTTAAAGCCGTTTTTTGTCGAGAATTAATGAAAAGCGCATCTTATTACTTATTACTTATTACTATCTGAAAAGACAATATTAAAAGATTGTTTTATCCTGAAACTTTCGAGATTACATTGCACTAATAGGTTTCCTTAAACTATAAAAAAGGGGACTAAACAATTTTCGAAACTCGAGGTAACTGTCGCCATTGGTCTAAGTGGAACGACGATGTTCCTCAAGTGACTTTGGAACTCATCGCAGTTCCGGGAACAAGTGACATTAGAACCTGACATTAGAAGAGAGTAGTATCGCAAATGAGGCACTTGCTGTGTGCAATGTACATATCACATATGCACGTCTTTTGAAAGCGATCTCACCAGCTCATTATATATATTCTCTACCTCCATCCCCACATCTGCAAACTGATATCTCAAGTTTCTAGCCCTCTTTATCAAATCTGAATTACTCTCTGATATTAATTAATTAAATTAAAACAAATTTTTAAATACCTCCATTAGGGTGGTCCACAAATTTGACTTTAGAAATTCTCTTCCGAAATTTTAGGAAATCCTTTGAAATGTTTTGAAATCTTTTTCAATATTTTCTTAACATAAATGTATCGAAATAAAAAATAAATTTACCTTAGAATCTTAAGAAACAATTCAAAATGTTATTTCGAAATCTTGCAAAATATACATTTTGTTTCAAATGTCTTGAAATCC
>CAKNWT010091471.1:0-10674 GCA_932066315.1 Andricus coriarius | reverse complement strand
TAACAAATCTTTTTTCCCCCTCGAAAATAAAAAGTTTTTATTCCAGACATTTTTTCCGTAGGATGCGTATTTTTTGAGATATTTCGTTGTCTCAAGTTAAAAAAAACACCCTGTATAGTGAACAAAACGCTCATATTTTTCGTTTGTTTTATACAAAATCACCAGCTTTGACTTGTAGAGTATCTGTTGGTAGATCCTCAGTTCGTGGGCGAACTTTCGGAACCTATCCGTGAAAGGCTTACTAGATGTTATTTCGTGAATCACACACTGAAAACGGGACGTATTCTTTCTTGTCCAACCAATCTTCTTGTTCAATTGATAGAAGCTTCTTTTGTTCTTTTGATCCATCGTTGGTTCAAGTCTTTGATTTAAATCAGCCAAAGCTCTTGCCGCACCATAAACTGAACAATTGTTGATCCAGAGGACGGACTCCTCCGAGAGATCTTCACGAAGCGCGGCAACTATTTCAGTCAGATCTTGGGGATTAGAAGGAACTATTCCGCGATTGGTCCTAATGGCGTTTTTTTTTCTTCGTCTGTGACTTCTTGCAGCGAGTGAAAAGGTGCTCCGCGTACCTACATACACTGTAAAAAATTTCTGTTGGAAATTTCCGATAAATGTATTGGAAGCTTATTTCCGAAACGTAAGGTAACGCTACAATACATGATGTATTGGAATTTTACAATATCTCGTAGAGCTCGCGCTAGGGTGACTCCACCAATTACATCACTTACAATACATGTATTACAGTTTCGGCATTCTAATATCTTGTTTGGAATTTTACCTCACGCTTGTATTGTAGAAGTGTTGCAGAATTCCAAACATTTTTAACGGTGTATGTATCCTGTTTGCGAGAGGTAGTCCGCGCGACTTGCTGGCTGGAAATAATTTCATGGTCAAATTGAAAATTTTACACTCAAGGGGACCACGCCATAATTATATAATATAGATTCTCACAAAAAAATCATCTTGAGATAGTTGAATATAAGCTTAGAGGCAAGTTAGATCTAACAGTATTCGTTCCCGGACGCTGTGTACGTTGAATGTGGTCCCCCCGAGCATAAAAATCTGAATTTGACCATGGTTAGTATTAGTTAGCTTTTTTCAAAAAATCAATTTTAATTTTGATTTTCAAGCAAACAAAAAATTCATAATGAAAAAATACTGTTATTATAGTATTAAAGAACCAGGAAAGAGCTTTACAAAGCAATGTAATAAAAGTCCAATCGAATAATCCTAAAAGAAATTACACTAACGTGAAGGTGAAAAAGCACCTGAAAAAGTGAAAACTACAGGCTTCTGTATATTGACAACCAGTTGATAAATGGACCTATGGTTTATGCGCGGAAATTTTTCGACGCAATGTTATCTACCCTCTGTTGATCAAATGCTGCTGATGAGAATTCAGTTATTCATGCACTTTTAAACATTTTTTGTCATCAGGTGTTCTAGTTGAGACCCTTGGCAATATCAATCATAAGAATAAATATTTTTAAAACCGCCTATTTCTATGCAAATAGTTAGTAAAGTTAAGGTATATTTTTTCAGCATGATCTCAGAAACAGTTATTTTCACTTTTTTCATGTCCTAATGGATTTGGATGGCTCAGGTTTTTGAACGTAGTGTGCTTGCATATGATTTATTTATTCCTGTTACTTGAAATGAATTGCTTCACCAGAAAAGATTAAAAAATTAGTAATTGACGACTTTTTAATGAGACCCAATAAAAAAATTGAAGCGTTTTTATCACGGCTTTCAACACACTCCAATAGTTTCTGACGGTAACTCAAAATCTGAAAAAATGAAGTTGCGTAGTTTCTATCCGGTACTGTGAGTTGCGTATTTTCTATCCATCCCTACTAGCTGCGTAGATTCTATTTATCAGCGCGAGGTACGTAGATTCTATGCGTCACCGTGAGTTGCGTACTTTCTTTTAGGACCCATCGAAATGTAGGCGAAGTACGAAGACCGAGCGCGTAGCTTGAGTAAATACATAATCGAACGCGAAATGCGAGATCTGATAAACGCGCGCCCTAGGTGCGCTTAAGCTTGCGAGCTTTTTCTAAAATACGATGGCAGTTTTGGTTGCACAGGAAGTTTAATGTTCATTATTTGTTTTAAATTGTGTTACGTTCTTAAATTACCTTCTGGGCCAGTTTCATACAGTCCATAAATATCCTGTCCTAAGATTTTTCCGATAGCATATTCACCTCGGTACACTAAATCATCATCATGAACAACGGGATGCTCTTCTGGTGGTGGCCATATTCGTTGTCCGAGTGGTGCATAGAAAAAACTCAGATTAAATTTTGTTGCAGGTATTTTTATGTTTTTACCTGTACGTATGTGTAAAATTCAAACATTACCCTGAGTTGGGTTCAGGTTTCATAACATATAGAGCTGTCATTTCCAAAATAAATTTAACAGCTTTTGGAAATTATCACGATCGTCTTTTAAATCACAAGTCTAATCTCTATCCCATAACTCTTATCGATGAAGTGAAGTTAGCTAACGGTACAATAAAAAAAACCAGATCGGCTTTGAGGGACCCTAAAAATCGCCCATTTTTGGTAACAAGAATTTTGAATTGAATTATATGTCAGATATTAGATTATGATGATATGTGAACGGGGAAAAGTTTTTAGGTTGGATTAACGATTCATTCCATAGATATTAGTGACCGAAAAACTCCTTCCCTCCCCCTGTAAAGGTCGAATTTCACAGAATCAAGTAAAATTAGCATTTGAATGTTCTTTAGGATTGTCAAACACTTATAAATGTTTCTTTGATATGTTGTTCATCTTCTGCTTTTCAAGAAAAAACAATGCATTTAATCTTTTCCGTTATATATTTTTATTTCATTTAGTTACTTCAGTAAATTGCTTAGTATTTAACTCTTGGAAGCATACATTTTTTTAATGATAGATTCTTCATGAAATTTTGTATACAGGGGTTTTTGTGGTTGCCGATTACAAATGCACGGTCAGATTTTCAAAATTAAAAATGGCTGGTCCAATATAGCGGATAAAAATCCAGTATTATGATTTAAAACCGCTATTTTGGAACAGACATTTCGAATTACGAAATTCTGACCCTGAAGTATACTATTGTACATGTGAAAGTGCAGCTCGAACAGTTGGTTCCTGTAGTCACGTCATGACAATAGGATGGTATCTTGAATGTAGCCAGTATCATGAAATAGATATTCTCAATCCTGATATGCGCACTGTTTCTATTACTATTCTCAAAAAAGACATAAAGTAGAATAAACCTTAATATTTGTTCTCATTAAGATTTGTTTTCAGAAAATCATTGGTATTTCCAACTTGCTCTAACTGGCCGGACATACACCTATTTTGCCTTAGCAGCCCGCACAGATCTGCTTCTCTTTCCTTAATTGTCTGTATATATTCCTATTTGCATTAAAGACTTGGCTGAACAGCAACAAAACCAAAACGGCCAATTCAATGCAGTTTTACGATTCAAAGTCATCGCTTTGAATTCATCATTTTTAATTTTAAAAATCTGACAAAAGATTCGTAACCAGAAACCGAAAAATGCAGTAAGAAATCTATGTTAGTTCACTCACAATTAAACTTAATGTAAAAAATAGAACTTTTAGACTTGACTTGTTTAAAACTTTAAAAACCTTGAATATATTTTTTAAATGACTATCATAAAGTCAATACTAAACGCTTAGATACCTAATGGTAAACAAAACCAGACAGATTCATAAATTCTGCGTGATACATTTAGAGAAGATCATCAAGGTGTATCCTACGTAATACGCCATGAGCTGCTGGGATGATAAACTTTGACTTCCTATATCTTTGAAATTAACAATCAGTCCAACCTAAACAAATTTTTTTCCATGTATATCTCATAATAAGGCATTACTTGACGCACATTTTAACTTCAGAATCTTGGTACCAAAAATGGGCGAAAACCCCTTGATTTTTAGGCCACTCAGGCAACACTTGCAACGTTGGTAAAAGCAGAAGAATTACCCAATGTGATAGGGCAAGGCCGTAGCCAGAAAAATTTTTCGGGGGTGGGGGGATATACAGCAGGAACAAATTTCCAAGGGTGGTCAAACCCGCCTCCCCCTCCCTGGATACGGCCTTGTATGGGTTTAGTTTACCCGCATAGGATAATTTTTGTTGCAGGTTTCTTTTGTTTGTACCAAGGATGTACCAAGAATCGTATTTACGTATTCTTTGAAGCGATGAATACATATCTAATTAATTAACTCATCGACGTGTGGATCAGGTAGTTTAGGTTTCTTTGGGTATTAGTAATATTTTCCAGATAAGAACATATTTGTGTAAAGCAAGCCGGACATGGCTGTTTCTTGTCCGGAGAAAATAAATGGTCCATTTTCCGTCAGAGACAGCACGACCCAGTTTTTCCCCCTCTGTCACAAGTTTTTTCCCCTGTCAGGAGCATTTCCCCAGTTTTTTCCGTGTCGACATACAGCAACGTCCAGCTCGCTTCACACGCTTGCAAACCAACGGTTTTCATTTATGTTTCAAAGAATAATATATTTATCAGATACTAAGAGTTGTCACGATTATTGCAAGTAAATAATGGTATCCATATAAAAAATGTTCGACACTATTTTGAAATTTCTTTCAGTTTCCACAATCAATTTTTGAATTTTCGTTGACATTGTAGCGATTGCAGCGCTTCCGCATGATAGAAAATTCTTTTTAAAAAAATGACTCTCTACAAATCCGTAGACAGAAAACTTGTTTTAATCCAACGTTTTTTATGCTAAGGCTTCAAATTGTTATTCAAAAATATCATGCTTCTTCGAACCAAATGAAACTCTATTCGCTTAGCTAATATTTCGCGGGCTAAAATAATTATCAATTTTCTTTAATGATTTCATATTCTTGCTTCAAATAAAGACAATTTTTTGCATTAAATTAATATTTTATAGATCTTATTCAGGAAAATCAGTTGTTTGAATCAAGTAAATTTTCTTTGACTCAAGATTTTGTTCTCACTAAAAATATAGATATTAATTAATTTAAATATTTAAAATAATCAATTAATCAGAACTAATAAGAGGTAGTGCATAAATTACGTAACGCAATTTTCCGACAAATTCGACCCTCCCCTATGCAACGCTTTTTCCGACTTTTCCCTGTAGTTTTTCACCATTATGTAACAAACACTAAGCTTTACCCCCCTCCCAAAGTGTTACGTAATTTATGCACGACCCCTAAGTTGTACTAAATTGCGAGTCTACTGAAAATTGTCAAGGAAATGTAATTATCTATTTTTTTCTGAATATCAATAATTTTGTGTTAGTGAAAAAAATTATACCTATATACTAATGTTTGGAGAATGTTCGGTTAATATTAACATGTGCCTATATAGACTACAGTAAGAACTATTTAATGGTGGTAGGGGGGATCTAAAGGTCACGTTCGCCCCTCAACCTGAGAAGTCGAGAAATATCATTCGATTGACGACTTTAGAGTGAAGGGGGAGGGCTAACTCGGGCTGCCTCTGGATCCGCCCTTGAAACACTCCATAATTAGGGAAAAAACTGGAAGTTTTAGGTAAAGTTGTATTTTAGTTTTTAAATTACCGTGTAGAGGAAAATATGATGGTAATCTGAACTGATGATATACGCCATTAATGATCATTCCAAAAGGTTCTCCAGTTACTAATAGTAGAGTAGGATATTTCTGACGGTGACCTCCGTGTGGCTGCATTGGAATTGATTCTGTAAGAAATAATATAGGGATTTTTTATCAACAAATGTCTCGACGAACATCAAAAGCTTTTAATCGGTCCGAAATAAAGAGGCCCTAACAAATCTTATTGTGAAGTCCGTTAATATTATCATGTGTCTCTAGGCAAGCGAAGATTTTGACCGGGTGCTATCAAAGCCCCGATCGGATGTTCTAGCTTTGCAGATACGTCACGATGGATGCAGTATTTTTTACATTCTCATCATTTATGATGGAATGTCTTAGATTCATGTGAATTTGGACCTATCCAGTTTTCGTCAATTCTCAAGGTTTTGAGACCCCCTGAGTCAGAAAAACTAGTTTTAAAGAAAATATCTGTTTGTCCGTCTGTCGGTCTGCCTATTGTCTGAAGACGCGATAACTTTTAAAGGAAGGTTCTAATTCTAATTTTCTTTCACACACTCCTTTGTGGTCCAAAAAGACAGGACAAGTTTATTAGTCAGCTATTTTGGATAAAAATTCAAAAAGTATACGCATTTTCAAAATTTTTGAGACCATGTTTTTAAGATTTGAAAATTCTATGTGCGGCTATTCGTAGTATTCAGAAAGTTTAAAAATGTTTCCCTATCACTTTTTTAGATAAAAAGAAAATGATTAGAGTAATAGCATTTGAAAAATTAAAAAAAAAAAAACGAAATTCAAATTTCAAGCCAAAGAACGCACGAAATGAAAAAAGTCAATATTAGGAAAATGTCGCTTTTTGAAATCCCTACCAGATTATCATAACTGTGCACTCAAAAAAGATCGACAAATTTGTTTTTAATTACTTTTTTATAGGACGTTTTTTGTTTTATTCGTAAAAAACTACATTCAAAATATTAAATATTTGGACAAACAAAACAAGCTACGAAATAAAAATCATTTGATGAAAATTGTTCACCTAAAAAAAGAGCTACAAATTTGTTATTAATCATTTTTGGATAGGATGCTGCAAATTTGAGCGCGCCAATGGCGCGGGTCTGTAGGTTCTCGCGCTTTGCGTTCAACTATATACTTATCTCGCGCTCCGTGCTCGGTCTTTGTGCTTCCCCCACATCTGCGCTCATGTCTGTTAAAATTAAAGATCAATCCATCAGCAATTTTAATTTGGTAATTGTGAATTCCCTTTTGTTGAAGCTCCTTCGGCTTTAACAAAAACATTCTCATCACATATCTCGTGCTACTCACTCGATTAACATTTGTCAAAAACGCAAACTTTTCTAAATTATGTTTAACTTTATTATATGAAATAATTAAAACAAAATTTATTTATTATGATTACTCTAATATTATTTGTTCCTTATTTGGCATTAATCTTTATTCTAAGCTACCCTGAAAAATGTATCATTTCAATACATGTATATTATCTTAATTCATAATATGCACTGATATTAAAACAGACATATTTTCATTGTCTTGTGTTTATTATTTTAAAAAGTACGCATCCTATCAAAATAATTATAAAAACAAGGCAATGAAAATACATCTGTTTCAATATCAATGCATATTATAAATTGTATTCACATAAATTTATTCAAATGATAGATTTTTCAGGGTAGCTGAGATTAATATTTAATGTAAAATAAGGAACGAATGTTAAAGTAATCATGATGAATAAAATATGTACTTTATTTTGCAATAGAAAAATTACTTATTTTGGATAAAATCGAGTGCGAAGCACGAGATACGTGATAAGAATGTGTTCGCTAAAGCCAAAAGAGCTTTAACAAAAAAAGAATTCACAATCACCAAATTACAGTTGTCGGTGCTTTGACCTTTAATTTTAAAAGGCCTGTGCATAAATGTGGGGAAACTACAAAGGCCGAGCTTGTAGCGCGAGTTAAATACATTATTGAGTGCTAAGCGTGAGGTAAATATATTATCGAGCACGAAGTGCAAGAACCAATAGGCACGCGTCTTAGGCGCGTTCAAACTTGCGAGCTATAAGAAAGTGCCCGCGCAGCGTGCACACTTTTTTAACTTTATTTTTTAAGTGTCCATCAAATCAATGTAGGAAAAACACCAACAAGTAATTTAGGAGACAAAGTAATAATATTTATGGCATCTGAGGTCACTTCCAGGTAAATTCGATTATGGCTGTCAGTGTGCGAAAACTGTCGCGCAATAATAAGTGACGCTTTAACAAAAGTAAACAATTTCTCAAATATTCGTGCCGGATTATAATCTATTCTCATTTATGTTATGTAAACTAACGCGGTACATATTAATTTGGTTGTTTTTTTATAATAAAAACGGATTTTGCCTTTATACTGATAGTGACAAGTGCGATCTCTAAATTGCGCAATTTAGAGGATGCAGATACAATAGCAGCCAACTTTTAAATTTTCAGAATGTGGTTTGTTTTATATTTTAATTAGGCTGTTATTGGTTATGAAAATAATTCACGGTAATAATTTTTGTATAATTATACTGAGATAGAATTTGAAAGAAACCGAATATTCGAGATTTGCATAAAGCGGTTTTTTGTAAAATAGATGTTTGTGAATCTTCATGTTTTCAGACATTCTACATATTTTAATTAGTATGCATTTCAGAAATAATGGATTCCATTGCCAAAATTGTGTATATCCCACACAGGACATTGAGTGGATATCGTACGGGCGGAAATGTCGGTATCCTTGGAATATGCCACGAATATCCCAGGAGATTTTTGGGACATTTTTCATTATATCCCATATCCTGCCGAGATATCCTAGGGATATGCCAAAGATATCATTTTGTTGTGAGGGAATGATAGTCGCTTTATTAACGGTAACGGAACAATATCCTAATATTCGTAGAACCCATCGATAATATCTACATCTAATTTTTTGCTAACTACAGCATCGTCGGAAGGGAATTAAAAAATTGTATTGCAATCATAACATCTTTAACTCAAGAGGCACTTGACTGAGTGTGTGTTTGATGACAAAATAAACTGGGATCACTCGAGATAAAGTTTAAATACATACAGTATAATAATTTCGCAACAAGATCTGATACGTACAATGATAGCAACATATTTTTCAACTGTTTCAAAGTTAAATGAGGATTTGAATTATATCAGGGTGTTCCACCACCTATACAGCCTCTTGTACTATGTGATGGTGCGCAAAAAAATAAACAAAAAAGTCCTCTAGCCAAAATTTGTTCGAAGGTTAGTCAGGGCACAATAAAGCTTCAAAGTTGGGCCTAATCAACCAATGAGGAGTGAGCTTTAGCGACCACATATACGTGTCACAAACGTTAAGATAGTGTGTGCTCTTTTGTCGAGTTGCCCCTCTTCTATTGTTTATTGCAAAACGCAATGTTCAATCCTCCAAAACCTTTTAAAATTCTGAATTCTTTCTCCCGAACATCTATTAACAAGATCAAACTAACAAAAAAACCTTTCTCTCAGAATTTCTATTACATAACTTGTAACAAAAGTAACGAAAACCTGAACATTCGCGTAAGCCAGCAAACTTAATTTCTTGAAAATGTTTAAGTAAGCCTCACATAAGATAACACCTTTTCTAACAAAAAAGTTACTTTTTTCGATTCCTCTCAGAATTTCTGTTAAATAACTTGTAATGAGAATAACAAAACCCTGAAAATTCGCGAAACGCAGCAAAATTGATTTGTTGAAAATTCGTTACGAAGATTTAAGTAACAAAACACATTTTCTAACAGCAAATGTCACCCTTTTCGATTCCTCTTGACATTTCTTTTACAGAAATTGTAATTAAGGTAACAAAAACCTGAACATTCGCTAAACCCACGAAAATTGCTTTGTTGAAAATTTGTAAGGAAGCCTAACATAAGATAACACATTTGCCAATAAAAAAAGGTTACTCTTTTCGGTCATCTCGGAATTTCTGTTACATAACTTGTAAAAAAAGTAATTAAAAAACTGAACATTTGTTAAGCCAGCAAAATCTGTTTCCTGAAAATTTGTTGGCAATATTAAAATCACACTACACCTTTTATAACAACTAAGCTAAGCTTTTCGATTTCACTGAGAATTTCCGTTACATAACTTGTAACAAAAGTAACAAAAACCTGAACATTCGCGAAACACAGCAAACTTACTTTCCTAAAAATTTATGAGCAAGCCTAACATAAGATAATACATTTACCGACAAAAGAAGTTCTTCTTTTCGATGCCTTTCAGAATTTCTGCTACATAACTTGTAGCAAAACTTACAAAGAATCTGAACACTTGCGAAACCCAGCAAAATTGCTTTCTTGAAAATTTATTATCAAGATTAAAATAACACAACACCTTTCCTAAAAACAAAAGTTATTCTTTTCGATTCCTCGTAGAGTTTCTCTTACATAATTTGTAACAAAACTAGCAGAGAACTAAACATTTGCGAAAACCAGCAAAATTGCTTTCTGGAAAATTTGTAAGCAAGTCTTACATAAGATAACACGTTTGCTAAAGTAATAAAAGTACAACAAAAATTAAAATTTGAGAAACCCGCCAAAATTTCTTTCTTGAAAATGTGATGGCAACATTAAATTAAAGTTATTCTTTTCGAATCCTTATAGAGTTTTTGTTACATAACTTGCAACAAAAGTAACCAAAAATTCTAATATTAGCGAAACCTACCAAACTTTCTTCTTGAAAATTCCTTTGCCCATCAGTGGCATCTTTCTAAAAATGAGGTAAATTTTCACTAACGACTCATTTATATGTACATTTCACCGGAAATAACACACCCTTTTTAAGAATTACCGTAAAGTAAAACAAACTTAACATCTTAACGCCTTCGGGTCAAAAGCTATCGAAAAGCGTTGGAAACAGAACGTTAATCATGCAAGCAGAATTAGTGCATTACTTCCTGAAAATCTAGGGATGTTTGAATGCCTTAGTCAATTTTGTGATGTTTAACCATTTAAAAAAAAAAATAATATTTTTTTGTAAAATGGGAACCCTCTTCAAATA
>CAKNWT010091470.1:0-23552 GCA_932066315.1 Andricus coriarius | reverse complement strand
AGGGCAGCATACTGCAAAGGCTTCTAAATATTCATAATGTTCAGGAGCCGTTCAAAAAATACGTCTCGAGTCCGGTGGGGAAGTAACAGGTTTTGTGACCAGTTGTGACGTAAGGAAAAGGGATAACGCACTTTACAATATTTCCTCTATTACTCTCTTATTGCTTTTTTCAATTTCTCTTTTTCAGCGTTTTCAAGAAAATTCCCTTTTTTTCTTGTCTTTTTCGCTTAAATGCGAAATCAATTAATAGAATCCAATAAGGGATCATTCACAAAATACGTTATACGTCAGGGGAGATCTTTCAAAGTATCATTCTCAATGTTAAGTGCGATGGAAAAAGCATCACGCGAGGGTCGGAGGGGGGGGGGGGGTTCAAGTTCCTGAAAGATGTATCACGTATTTGTCAATGGCCCCTAAGAAAATCCAACTGTTTTTATTGAAAGTTAATTATTTTTAATTGAAAAGTCTACTATTATTTTTTTTCATGATTCATCTCTTTTGGTCAAAACCTATACCGTTTGGTTGAAGATTTAACAATTTTGTTGAAATTTAATTTTCTTTACTAAATATTTAACAAATCCATTTTTTGCTGAAAACTACTTATTTTCAGTTGAAAATTCAACTATTAAATTTTCGAATGAAAATTAATTTTTTGTCATTGAAAATTCAACTACTCGTTAAGAACTGATTTTATTGGCTTAAGATTAAACTATTTTTTCGAAAATTCGTCGTCTATTTTTAATTTTTTTTTTTAACGAAAATTTAACAATTCCATGTTTGGTCGAAAATTGATCGATTTTTGTTTAGAATTCATCTAGTAAATTTTGTATTGACAATTCATCTATTTTGTTTAAAAGTTTAAGTACTTGGCTTAGAGTTAAACTGTTTCGTTATACATTTTGTTGGGTGCGAAAATTAATATTTTTGACTGCAAATTTAACTATTCCATTTCTAGTCGACAATCGATCTTTATAGTTGAAAATTCAACTATTTGGTAGAAAATTGATGTATTTAAAATTGAACTAATTCGTGAAAGATTGATTTTATTAGTTCAAGGTCCATCTCTTCAGTTGAAAATTTAACTATTTTGTTGAAAATTCTTCTTTTTTGATTGAAAATCAATTTTTTGAATTGCATATTTAACTATTATATTTTTGTTTGAGAATAAGTCTTTTTGAGTTTCAAATTAATTCATTTGGTTCAAAATTAACATTTTAAAATGAAATTTAATATTTTCGGGTTGTCAATTTTTCTTTTTGGGTTGAAAATTCCATTGTTTTCGTAGAGAATTAAATTTTTTGGTTGAAAATTCACATTTCGGTTTTTTTAGTTGTACTATCTCATCAGCCATAATCTAATTGTACGAATAACTCTTTTTAAAGTTGAATAATTAAAAAAAAATAAAAAAATGGAATAAAAGAAGACATAAAACTCAATTAAAAATCATAAAGTCATAAAAACATAATTCTGTTATGCATAAAAAATAGGTTCAGACCTGTGCGTTTCCCGAAGAAACCTGGCACAGACCTGGTTTCTTCGGGAAGTCTGCTATAGATGAAGTGCACAATTTTGTGAAATTTCAAAAGTTTGGAAGACTTTGCTTACACATTATGAATGAAAAGGTACGTAAAATATCCTACTATCCATATGTCCTAATAATAATATTTGAGGAGAGGGTTCTGTATTTTAGAGTTAAGGATTTCAAAAGTCACTTCGAAGTCTGCTGGGATCATTCTAATATCAGGTCATCCTTCATAATAATTTATCTTAACATAAAATAAGTTTAGTTTTCTTGTATCTATTCTTTACATATTTTTTAGAAGATTATTGAAATTATTATCAATTGCCATGGCTGTATGTCACAATATCGGACCTGTGAGTAGGAGATATTCCTTTTTTAAACACATACTCAACGCAAATACACTCTTGATCTCTTAGTTTTATATTTGCATACTTCTTAGGGTTAGATTCAATAAAGAAACATATATTTTAACTAGTTTGAATTTAAATTTGAATTTAAATTAAGTATCTGAATATATTTCATTAACTATTTAAAGATATAGAAAATAACCATAAAGAACTTATTGAAAGTGATGAAAACGCCGGCCAATTGTATATACAAATGTATGGTTTCAATTAATTCAATAAAATCCAAGCGGTACAAACGGTACAAAAAATTATGAAAACTTTCCATTTCTCTTTATAAAAAATATTGAAAATAAAAAAATTCAAGATTCAATCAATTTTCAAGAAAAAACTTCTCGATAAAATTATCTGAGAAATATTTTTCTTTTTATATGTGCAACAAATTGTGTAAGTTTCAATAAACTCGCTGAGATAAATGTTTGTCTTTTGTGGATCCGGCATGAATTTCTAGTTGTTTATTATGTCAAACATTCTCATTCAATAAATTTCAAACGAAATATTTACAGCGCAATATGCATATAGGTTCGAAAATAATTTGTAACCACATAAATGGGCTTATTAATTTTTTTGAAGCTATGCTTCTTAAAGGACGATAGGTCGAGGGGACCGAACTGAGAAATCATGTAACGTAACGCAACGAAAGTGAGTCATCTTCATGGAGACTATATATAGTCTCCATGGTCATCTTATGTCTCTCTCTCTCTCCTTCTTCCTTCTTCCTTCTTCCTTCTTCCTTCTTCCTTCTTCCTTCTTCCTTCTTCCTTCTTCCTTCTTCCTTCTTCCTTCTTCCTTCTTCCTTCTTCCTTCTTCCTTCTTCCATCTTCCTTCTTCCTTCTTCCTTCTTCCTTCTTCCTTCTTCCTTCTTCTTCTTCTTCTTTCTATAACGTGTGCACACTTTCTCTTTCTACTGCGGGCAACGCATTTCAGTTCAACGTTCGACGGTCGTTTGCATCTGTACCATAACCAAAAACTAACATTGCAAAGTCCGTAGTATTCGTGAATTTGACCATTCTTCTTTCAATGCTTAAGAAGCATAGCTTCTGACGGCGGTCCCCCGACCGCTCTCTTTTTTTTCTGACATCTTAGTTTTGCACAGAATTGATCATTTCACAATTAATTTCATGATCCGCGATCTTAATATAGAAAGAAAAGAATATTTTGCCCTGAACCTTATTTCAAGAATGATTTGAACTGAATTGAATGAGTTGAATTTCATTTGAAAACCACTGTTGAAATTCTCTTCAAATTTCAACATAAAATTAAATTTTCTTTGCTTGGAGTCAGCAGCTCTGTGATTAAATAAAGTCGACATGCCTTAATACATAATATATATTTAATAAAGAGAGTTTTCTACTAATTAGTATGTCTTTTGGCCAATTCTGTCCCCAAAGTGTGCCTTCATGATGACAAAGAAGAAGGATTAAATACTCGTAAATGCATCAAAAGAGAAATGTATTTATCTATGCTCTGTGACAGTAAAATCCCTAAGGCCAAGAGTGAAGGGGCTAGCTAGAGAAATGAAGAGAAGAACAAAGAGAGAGAGAGAGAGAGAGCGAGCGAAAGGGAAAAGAGATTCGGCAGAGTATGCGTTTGTAAACTTGCAGAAAGCTGCAGTACTCATACAACTCTTCAAAGCAGTGAGCCCGTATTTCATGAACGACCCAATCTGTTCAAGGATCGTTGAGTGCTCGAAGTTCAAGTCACATTATGGATATAGGGATGCGCATGCTGAAGCATATGCAATGCATCTCGGGCCATAATTTCAAAACAGATTTTACGGCTCATTTCGGGCTCAGAAACACATGTGCTGTCCAAGCCAGTCCAGAAATTGAAGCGAACGTCAAATTATCCACCTGAACTGAAATGAAATGGAATTTTGTAATAAAATTGCAAATTTATGCCATAATAATGTCTACTTTTTTAGGCTGACTGTGAGTTTCGAATAACTTGTCATAAAAAATTACCGCACATTTGTAGAAGAGTATGAAGTTGACAGCAGCTGCTTTCAACTCGTACTACCAAACGCACAACCTTCACCCAAAGTCCGCTTTTATGCACTTGTATCGCAAAGTACTATTTCTTTTGTAACATCTGAATTAGCAAAAAGTTAATGATGAAACAGTTTCAAATCATTAATTGCTTTAATAGGCATTTACACTAATAATTAGTAAAAATTACATTAAATTACATTAAATGTACAAAATGTAATGCTACTACCGTCACGGACCCAGTTTTCGGTCAGGACCCAATTTTCGGTCAAATCATTCTGAAAACGCTTATTAGCAATTCATTATAAGCTTCCAAATGATGAAAAAAATTCTAAACTATTAATTAACTATCATAGTTTCTACCAAATAAAGTTTGAATTCCCGGGAGAAGCGCGCGCGCGTGAAAGAAATTCTGAAGCTAGGCAACTCTGTCGAGAGTCGCTTCGTCGCAGCGTTGCTACGTTTAGGCGTAACGAAACCCGCTGCGGGTTCCGCATGTTTTCAACTACATTTGCTGCTTGTGTAAGTAAATTTTTGTTTTTATGGACGATTATATTGTTATTTAACCATATAAAACTAGTTTCAAGGCACATTTCAACCTTTTTGTTGTAAGAAATGAATGACCGCTGATTGGTACTGTTTCTATATAAGTGTACAATTTTCGGTCAGCAAAAAATATTCTTTCAGACTACTAATATTAATGGACCCTTTAAAAAGATATGTCGATTCTTAGCGTATTACTAGTAGTAATGCATTATAATAATGCCGGAGTCAATTTGAAGTCGTTTTTTTTCAAAGATATATGAGTTTGAACGCATGGTTTTGAGATTAGTGTGCACAATCAAAACATACAACTCATCTTTTTCAGTACTCAATCAACCTTAAATTGACCCAATTACTACTTACTACCTATCTGGTTCAAGTGAGACTATATTTGCGATGAACAGTTTTCACTTTTCATTGCAGAATAAAATAATGACCTACCTTATGACTTACTTACTGTCTAAATAAATGATCACCTGGTTTTCCTAACTATTCAATTGTCCATACATAAATAATTATACATAGGTATATCAATTTATTTCTAATTTACAATCTTGGAATCACACATTCGAATCATTACTACTCCATTCTCATCATTCGCACAAAAGAGGTTGGCCGAAAATTGTGTCCTCGCATGACGAAAAATTGGGTCCTCGCAGGATCAAGTGATCGAAAACTACTCCCTCGGGATTATTGTCTTTTATATTTTGTAATTAAATTAGGTATGCTAATTGTGAAGTTTTGCAGGTCTCAAATTGTTCATAAAGGCCTATTCTTTGACTCACAAGATTTTTTTTTATAGTTTAGCTTTATTTTTCACTTATTTACGAGGCATTCCGCGGCACCTTGTCTTAAGTGACCGAAAACTGGGTCCGTGACGGTATATTGATAATTGTAACACTATTACTCTTAGTTTAGCAAATAATAATATCAGTAGTACCTAATGATATTAGTATTAATATTAAAATCATAAATCCACGACAATTTAATAAATAAATAAACAAAAAAGGGTCATCCACAAATTATGTTAGGTATTTTTATGAAATTTTGAATCCACCCTCTAACTCCTCATGTAAGCTAACGTGAGGTTTGCTCGGACTTCCCGAAAATCCATTCATTTATCACAGATATCACAGTTTTTCCCCTTTTTCTCGTTTTTCCACTTCAATACGAACTGAATTGATAGGACTTAATTTGAAAATCCAACTACTTTCTGTTTTAAGTTCATTTTTTTCAATTGAAAAGTCTACTATTTCGTTCAAAATTTAATTATTTTGTTACGAGTTCAACAATTTTGTTAAAAGTTCAGCTTTTTCATTGACAATTCAACTATTTTGTTGAAAATTCGTCCTTTTTGTTTCAAAATTAATCTCGTTTTCAGAATTCTTTATCTTTTTTGTGAAAAATGCAACTGTCTGGTAAGAATAATTCAGTTTCGATTGAAAATTAACTTTTTTCTTACAAATTTACATTTTTGGGTCGAACTTTCAACTATTTTGTAGAAAATTCGTATTTTCGATTCAAAAGTTCAATAATTTGGTAGAAAATTCAACTGTTTGTTCGAAAGTTGAACTACTTTATTAAAATTAATTTTTTTATTTGAAGATACATGGTTTTAGTTAAAACTTAACATCGTTAGTTAATAATTTATCTTTTTTAGATGAAAGTTCAAGTACTTCGTTGAAAATTAATGTATATTGTTAAAAATTAATTCTCTATGGTAAAGAAATTATTCCTCTTGTTTGAAAATTTAACTATTTGGTGGAAGATTGATGTATTTTATTATTAATTCGTCTTTTTGGTATAAAATCAATGTTTTATTAATAATATTAAATCAATTAGCAACCTGGGTCGGAGTAGTGTTGCGGAACGAAGGTGTTATTTGAATAAATAGTTCCAAAATTCTAGATCAATCTAAAAAATCTATACCTTGATGCTTAATGGTATAGTAATAATAATACTAATTAATCTGCTTCAGTTAAAGATGAAGTATTTTCTTGAAAATTCATTTATTTTGGGTAAATTCAACTGTTTTTTATTTAAAATAAAAATATTTTTTGGATGAAATATCAACTATTACTAAAAATATAACAGTTTGGTTGGAAATTCAACGGCTTCAATGAAAATGTATTGTTGAAAGTTAATATTTTCGGGTTGAAAATACCACTGTATTGTGGAAAATTTATCTTCTTGGTTTAAAAATTCAACAAATTGGTAGAAAATTAGAATGCCTTGTAGAAAATTTGTTTTTTATTAAAAATTAATGTTTACATGAAAAATGGATGCATTTGTTGAAAATGCGTTTGCTCGATAGAGAATCTTTTTGTTTTGAAATTCTACTTTAGTTGAAAATTCGTCTTTTTGATCATACACTTCATCTCTTTTTGTGATTTTTTTTTTGTTTAGTTAGAAATGCAACCGCTTGATTGAAGTTGTATCTCTTTTGTTTGAAGATTCAACTGTTAAGTTCAAAATGCGTCTTTTTTCGTTTAATTGTACTGTTTATCATATTAACTAAAAATATTTTCTTGGTTAAAATATCACGTGTTATATTTTTAAATGAAAATTCATATTTTTTGTTTGAAAATTCAACTACTTGGTTGAAGCATAAACTACTTTGTTGATTCATAAGAGACGGTAAGATTTTATCCCCTTCCCCCTCCAATCATCATCTTACGTTATTTCTGGATGATTCTTGCTTAAATTCACGAAAAAAATTCATTTGGAAAAAGCACAGTCCCAAAGGGCATGACCATCTTTTAAAATGTTATCTTTAACACAAAAATCGACTTTTTCAAAAATGGCCCCTTCGATTATATCTATTTCGATGTTGTATCGATACCTCCATGCTATACTCTCCAATCTCGGGTTAACAGTTTAAATTATACAATCTCGTTTTGTGCGATTGGAGAGTTTAGATTAGACTGCTAACCTCAGATTGGAGGGTTTAGCATGAAGGTACCGATATAGACTACTATAATAAAAAAGTCCCATTTTTACTAAACTTTAATTTAAACTTTGTTCAGCACAGTGAATTCAATTTTTTTTCTTCAATTCATTTTACTTTTATTATTATTTGTGGGCGTCCGCATGAAAATGATCCTTATCCTCGATATGAAGTTACGTATGGGGTCATATAGCCGGATAAATTCCCGAAATTTAAAACTCAAGACGAACGCTTTTGGTATCAATAAAAGTTGCTGGGGCCTTTCCAAATTTGAAACTTCAACATGAATGGATCCAATATATTTAATACATCCAATAAATCCAATACATTTAGTGCCAATAGTATCATCCTTCCCTCACATCCGAAAATAATCATTTTTATCCTGATTTAAAAAAAATGCGAATATTTCTCAAACTACAACCCAAATTTTATTATAAATATGTCGTAATAAGAACGTAAAATAGTTTTTTAATTAAAAAATCTTAACTACCTCTCAATTAGAAAGAGATTTGAAGTAACCTGCACGCCGTAACAGCAACGAATAAAGTACACGAATCATTAGCAGTGAATTTTTAAAATAAGCAGCAAACACAGAAAGACGGTTGAGCCTGGTAGTCGTTCCGTACTTCAAAAATGGCTACATCACCATTAGGGGAAAATGTTTCATCCGTGAAGCGGTAAAACAGTAAAGGCACCCCAGCGTCGTATTACAGGAGAAGTAGGAAGCATGAAGATGTAAATCACTAATGGCCCTCGTGACTCGAAGAGTGCTTCAAATTTTTTATTCCTCTTAGCGTACAAACGCCAGTTCGACGCGCTACTCCGCTTATTACGTCATACGATTCAGTTTAAGTAGCTGAATCTATTAAATGGTTTCAAGGAATTATCGCTTTCAGTTTCAGACTTTAGAGGCACGGAACACCCGAGGCCAAAACTTTCATCGTATAAATAAAACTGTATCGTATTTCGAAATTTTTATTGTACCCGACCACTTTCCTTATCAACTTTTTCCGCGTTAGTTAATTACTGTTGCATTAAGGATAGCACGTCACGATTTTCATCTAATCGTAACAAAAGAAGATTGTGACAAATTTTAGTCCTTTTTTCGAGTTCTTTCCTTCAGAAGTGTTTAGGAGGGAGCAAAGTTGTAAAACTTTTACAATCACATCTCATTTTACGTGATTTTTTTTACACTTGGATGCCACCTATAAAAAAAAATGAGCGAAGAAATTGAAATTAAGTACTTAAATATAATTGTTATTTATTTATTTAAAAGGTAATCAAAGTTGTAAAACAACAAAATTAGGTCAAGTGTGAACAGAAATTAATTAAAGAATTAATGAAAGGAATGTTATTGTAAGTTCAAGAAAGATACAGTATCTAAATATTATACATACATTAGGAGAACAAGCCATTTATTAATTTCACTTTTTAATACATTTTTAATACATTTCTTAAATGAAGAAATAAGCCATTAAATTTTAACCGAAATCGTTTGAACGATTAATTTTTACATTCTCATCGTAATTGGAAGGTATTGTATTTATATGAAAACTGACTATCGCGGATTTCTTTGAATTTTCACATTTCGAGACCCCCTGAATCCGAAAAAAAAACAGGTTTTACGATTGTGTATTTCTGCCTGTCTTTTCTGCGAGTTCGTTAGCCAGATATTATTGATAAAAATTCAAAAAGTTAGAGCATTTTTAAAATTATTGTGACCATTTTTTTTTCAAGATTTGGAAATTCGATATGCGGCTGTTCGTAGTACTCGGAAACTCCAATTCAAGAAAAGAAAAACGTTTCTTTTTAAAAGCCCTACAAGATTATCATAACCACTTTTTGAATTTTCTTAAAAAATCGAAAATTTAAATTTTGATCGCACAAAAAATAATTAAAAATCTTACATTCCATTTTGCGGTCAGCCTATGGTAGATACGAAAAAAGATAAATCAACAAAAATTGTAACCTCAAAAGATATCTACAAATGTGTCATTAATTACTTTTTATAAGACACGTAGTTTTTTTTATTCGTAAAAAACGTTATTAAAAATAAAAACAATTAATTTTTGGACAAATGGCACAAGCTACGAAAAAAATTAATTAGATAGAAGTCGTTTCGCATCAAAAATAGCTAAAAATTTGTTATTATTCATTTTTTGATGAGATGTATAATTACATTTTTGGACAAACCACACAAGCTATGAAAAAAATGAATCGACAAAAGTTGCTCATCCAAAAAAAGAGCTACAAATGTGTCGTCAATGATTTTTTGACAGGACGTGCGTTTTTTGTTTTAATCGTAAAAAATAGCATTCAAAATAAAAAAAATAAAATTTTTTGAAAAACGACACAAGGTACGAAAAAAATAGATAAAACTTGTTCACCCCAAAAAGAATCTACAAATTAAAGAAAAAATCATTTTTAGATAGGATGAGCAGATTTTCTTTTAATCGTGAAATATAAGATTAAAAATAAAAAATTAAATTTTTAGAGAAACGACACAAGAGACGAAAAAAAATAACCCAAAAAAATTGAAACATTGAAAATAAACAAACCAAATTTATGAAAAAACGGCACAAGTTGCAATAAAATGTTTAATGACAAAATTGTTTTTTGTTTTATAGGATGCGCACTTTTTTTTTAATTATAAAAACAAGACAATGAAAATTAGTATGTTTCAATATCAATGCATATTATGAATTGTAATATAAATTTATTGAAATTATACATTTGTCAGTGTAGCGGAGAATAAAATTTAATGCAAAATTAGAAACAAATGTTATAGTAATCATGATAAATGAAATTTGTACTTTATTTTGCATTATCTGAATAAGCAATCCCAGGCCTGGATACAAAAATAAATTTAATATACATTTGATATAAAACTGTTGAACCTAATGTAGAAAATTTGACAATTTAAACAAAATCGAGTGCGAAGCACCAGATGCGTGATAGGAATGTGTTCGTTAAACCCGAAAGAGCTTTAAGAAACGAGAATTCACAATCACCGAATTACAGTTGTCGATGCTTTGACTTTTAATTTCA
Organism: Andricus coriarius; assembly: GCA_932066315.1. NCBI lineage: Eukaryota > Metazoa > Arthropoda > Insecta > Hymenoptera > Cynipidae > Andricus > Andricus coriarius. The sequence continues at coordinate 13,100 of CAKNWT010091470.1, read as the reverse complement.
AAAGTTCTGTGCACAAATGTGGGGAAAATGAAAAGGGCGAGTGTGGAGCGCGAGAACCAATAGTCGCGCGCACTAGGCTCGCTCAAACTTGCGAGCGAAGCGATCCGCGCGCAATGAGAATGTGTCCGCGCAGCGGGTAGATTTTTTAATCTATGGATGAAACATGTGGTGATCAGAGGTACCAAATAAAAAGATTCACGTTCCATTTGTGAAGAGGGATTACAGAGAAAGGACTTCGAATGTCGTAAAAACTTGCATCCAAAGTTATATACCCTTCCACATTCGCATCAGACTATACCATCCGGGTACGTAAAGGAAAGGCAATAACTTTATACGAGTCGCTGAAGCGTAGATAAATGTAAAAGTTCTTTTGGGCAGACTGATTATAGTCTTTGCAGAAACGGTTCTTTTCATCTAGTTTGATTCAATTTCTTCCTTTTCAAAACTTCTAATTTACTTGTACGATCGGAAACTTAAAAAGCTTCTTGCAATCAAATCAGAGTTCATAGATTCATTTCATTTCAAAAATTGATATATAGCAAAGACGCAAGGTCTAAAAATAATTTCGAACTTATTGACGACAGAAGCTTTAATAAAATTTAATAAATACTAAATCCTATACAAGATATATCAGCTAAACTTTTTCTATTCACGAAACTTGTATTGGTATTGGATTTTTTCCGATTGAGGACATTGGAAATTGAAAACAAAAATTGGATTTTCCTCTTGCGTGCGGTTTTCCCTTTATGTAGAAAACTCGTAAATGGAAAGGGTGTTATGTGAAATCAGATAATTAATATCAGGTCACGAAACGCATAACACTCATTACAAAATTTTAATTGACTTCTGCTCGGCAACATTATCCCAGTTTGCAGCGTGCAAGGTTATTTTATGTTCCACCGCTGCTACAAAACATACCAACTCACTACACAGGATTGGTTATCATTACCATTAACGTCAAATAAATACTTTTCCACATCTAACATAATTATACTTCATTGCTATCGCGAAAAGTTACACGTTTAACAAAAATTATAATTAATACATTGTTTCTGATATTCATTTTAAGAATATACCGTATTCTTTATAAAAAACGACATTGTAATAAGCAAAAAAATATTGAATCTTGCTTCCCAGTCGGAAATTTACGATTGTCCCAATATTGCAGTAAGACTTGGCAAAAAACAATCGCCAATAAAAAAACATTAATTTTTCCCAATTATCATAAATGATTGTGAATAGCTCATCATTTATAATTATTATTGATTTTTGAAATATTTATTATTTAGTATATATTGTATTGGTAGCCAGTATTGGTTCAATAATGCGCCAATTGTGAGTTTTGGCGGTTTCCCACTGGGTTGTTAATTAGAAATTGTATACATACGCATACATGAGTCATTGTCGTCATCAGACAGAGATAAAATTAATTAATTATAATCTACTATAACAGGAGAGTAGTCAGGTAGTGGATTAAAATCGACATATTGTTAAAAGGGGCTGATTATAATTACGTTTTGATTAAAACCAAACAGAGTGGAGTGAGGATGCGCCCTGTCTCTGAATTGGATTCTTCATTCATTTTAATGAACAGCAAATTTCATTGATGATCAAAATGTAAACGAGATGTGTAAATTTTTAATCGACTATGAATCACATCACGCCCAAATGAAAGAGGTAGTCTATCAAAGTAGTCACCGTGTCTGACCGCAGCAGTGTGTTACTACTTAAAATACGCAGCGTGCAAACCGAGCTTTCCATAGCTGGAAGCTTAAAATAACCTAATTGAATGACTCTGAATCAAGTCTATGCATTTTATAGTGAGTGTTCTTTAAATATAGGTCTTTTCTTCCTATTATTCGACTGACGAAATTCTCTTGACAAATGGTGAAATTTAGAAATCATACAAGGAAGTAAATTCTTAATCAGAGAGCTACTCTTACAAAGTGTATTAAGCCGGTTACTTACTTTTTTCAGTTATTAATATAAATATTCTTATACTATAGTAGACTAAGAAATTCCTATATAATTTTCATAAAAATAAAATCTACACTCAAAAATATTGTTCAAAGGTATGGAAAGGATATTGGGCAATACTCTTTGAATTTACTTTAAGGTAGTTGTCGTGACAAAAATCAGGTCTCTGAAAGAAACAGTTTTTTATGATTTTCGAGAATAGAGTCGATATTATCAGTCATGCTTAATGAAAAAAAAAATTTTAATGGAAAATTTTTTAAACTTACCGAAAATAATTATTTAGGCAATATTTTTTGTAATTGAGTTTTCCTTGCTGTCGCTGCTTACTAATTTTAACAAATGGTTCAATTGTAATAACTTATGTCTTATTTATCAGGATAATATATTTCCTACAACTATACTGTTTCTAATTTAAACAAAAAGTAAATAATCTTCAAATGTAACTATTTGTTTACAAATTGTTTCTTAAAATTTTTTTAAAATGATTTTAAACATAGAAATATTTAATTAAAAAATTGTAAACAGTTGACTCGTAGAGAATGTTTGTCCTGTAAAAAAATCCATCATTTATTAAAATTGTACCGTTTTTCCAAAATTAGCAATAATTTATAGTATCAAGAAATTAATTTTCAAAAAACATTATTAAAATAATACGTTTTGTAAGTTTAAAAAAAAATTAATTTAAAATAATGTTTTCTTTTTTAAATGACATCATCAATATTAGTATTTTGATTCTTGAAATCATAGAAAACTATTTTTTTCGAGATCTGATTTTTGGAAAGACAACTATGTTAAAAGTCAATGCATGGAAAGTGTAGTTGATACTTATTTTTTGCCACTATTTAGTAGCAGTAACATTTAGAGATAAAATATTACTTTAGGTTTTAATGTTTCACGTTAGAAATTTCTCTTTTTTCAGATTTCAAATTGAAGGTATGAAAAAGACATGGAGCAGTACCCTTTAAATTAACTTTAAAATCTGAAGCATGTGAAATTTAGTTAACATCTATTATTTGCCTTTATTTATTTTATATTAAATTATTATGTGGAATTGAGGCAGTTACGAATTTTTAAAACACAATATTTTTTTAATTAGAGAATTAGATTTAAATGTAGAATTTTTAATTAGAGAATTAAACTTAAAATGTAGAATTTCAAATTTAATTATTAAACTTGGGTATAGCTTAAATTTTAACTTGTAAGATTGAGAGTACTTCGAATTTCGCTTTGTTAAATACTAAGTGCTTTTTTTTTCTTTTTTTTAATTTGTAAGGGTTAATATATTTTCAATCTATTTAATTTTATATGCTTTACATTAGAAACAATCTAATTTTTTAAGTTTTTATTTTGAACTGTTCAATTTTAAATGCTTTAATGAACAACTGGTTAGTTTCTAAATCGTAAAGTTTGGCAATTTTTCATTATTGAATACATTTCAATTATAAATTGATATATTTTTATTGCTTCTATTAAATTACAATTATTAATTTTTAATTTGACAAATTGCAATTTCTAAAAGTTATATAATAATTCCAACACCCTTAAAGTTCAAACTACTGTACTTAAAACGATTAAGCTTTGATATTTTCACTTTTAAAGATTTTAATTTTTAAGGTTGAAATGTAATGAAATTCTTCCATGTGTAAAATTTTTAATTCATTTTTGCATTGAACGCATCAATCAGGTTTAGGGCTATTTGTTTCTCCTGGATGAGTAGTTTTTGTCGTTTGATTTATCCACTCCAGACCTGTATTATAATTGTATATACGTTCAAGAAATTTGTTGATAAAACAAACAAAATATACAAAAAAATATGGTATTGTGATTAATTTATCCGCCGACACGGCAGCCTTAGCAGCCACGGTGGCAGTTGATGCGACTATAAATATTCAATAAATGAATACTTTCCACAAAAATTTAAATGTCTAAAAATCTACACCTTGTTATATTTTAAACACTTTTAATTAAGATACTTCTATTCTTCAATTTTGTGAAATTACTTGTATTTCTTCATTAGGAGTAAAAATTCATAAGTACAAGTGTATTAGAAATTATTTAAAGAAATTAATTTCAAATTTCAAGTTCTTCATCTGTATTCAAAAAATGCTTATATTACAATAGATTAAAGCAGTGGGACAAAAATCTGTGCAAGCATCAATAAATACAATAAAATTGAAATGTACATAATATACCTACAGTGCAGGTATTGGCGGGGTTTTACAGAGTGGCAAATACCATTTAAAATTGATATTCGCAAAATGATTCTAAGGGATGAAGTTGTTGATACTCGAGATGAAAATAAAGTGTGAAGGGTGGAAAAATCAATTCAAGCGTGCGTTAAGCCGCGTATCGGGTCCCGATGCACAATGAATCGTCCACTGAATCGGGGATCGTATTTATTGCATCTCGAAGCCACGAAATGTTGCAATTGAGCGAGACAGCTGTAGATCGATGCTGGGGCAGTAAATTAGATCAGGTGAAGAGGATTGCCTAACAGCCGCACGAGAACACATCTTCACTCCCAGCTGCGAGGGTTTCCAGCTCACTCACACTTCAGGAATCCTCTCTCGATTGTGGTGGCCTCATGCCAAATATGTCTGACCACTACAAGCGCATGCTTCCACATTTCTCGTCTACTTACAAGAAGATTCTAAATTTTTAAACGAGACCTAGAAGACCGAAAATCCATTGCGTGTGGGATTCCTCTCTACGAGCGATTCCATTCCTCTCTCGTGTTTTTTTCTCTCTTCTCTTCTCTTCTCTTTTTCCGAAAGTAATGCACCGGTTTCGGAATCACTAGATATATCTACTTGAGCAACCTGAATATCAATAAAGATCGAGTCGGTGTGACAGTTCGCATTATGCACACCAGAACTGAAATCAGATTAGATCACCTTCTTGCCTGATTGCGAAATCGAGCATCTGAATCGCCTCCTTCAAATTATATCATCCTTTGGCAAAAGCGTCCCCTTGGAGCTAGGATTTCCGTGATGAAATTATACTCAGTGCTTCATTCAAACTACACCTTCAAACTGTAATTCAAAAAACAAAAGCAGTTTAATTTCATTATGACAAAGAGACTTTTCATTGTAATATTTCCAACACATATTGGTATCGTTTTTCAATTTTCAGCAAATTCGACACAAATATAAAATGTTGATTGCTTAATTCATTTTCATACTACTAATGGAATAGTTAACTGGTTAGTGGTACAATAACGATTTTATTTGCCTAGTCAAAATTTTATCTATTCACGGATGACAATTAACCACTTTTGGTCTTATAACAAATTTTTCTACATACCAAGTTATTTGAATTATATTTATTTAAATTCCCTTGTCACTGTAATCTGGTACAACAGTGCGTTGTTTAGGATCCATAAAGGTTGGGTCTTTAATGCCGGTCAATGCAAAAACCTTTTACATTTTCGTTGGAAAGGAATTTTAGTGTCATGACAAAAAGAACTTCGAATAAAAACAATCTAAATATTTTCCGGGTATACAGTTTTTTTAGTAACACATTGAAAGATGACATATTAATACTGTAAATAAAAAAGCAATTATGGTACTGCCTGATATTTTTCACAGCTTGAACATTTTAATCAAAGTGGAGATTCATGTTAATCAGTCAGAAGCAGATAACTAAGTAATGACCTTTTTGTTTTTAAAGAGATGATTTACATCAATGTGGAAATAATTACAGTAAAAAGTTATAATATTGCGAGTAGATGAATGCTGAGCACGACTCGGCTTAAGTATGTATAGAGATTCATATTTCGTGCACTTGCATATGAACCCTTTTAACTGATTTCTCTCGATTAGCACCTTACACAACGCGCATTTACTCCTCGTCAAACCATGGTTGTATAGTATAGTTTAGGGATAATGAAGCAAAGCAAATCGTGCGATGAGAGTCACGTAATATAGACAAACTTAATACATTGTCCTCTAAAACACTTCTGAGAGCCAGGAAACCAGCAAACTAGTTTTGATATGCATTGTACAATGTTACATATACACAACAAGATTATTATATTCCTTTCATGGTATATAAGCTAAATTACTTTACAACCTAGAATCGTATAATTCACAATTCTAATGAAGACCGAAAATATTTGAAATTGAATGCAGTCCATGCGAAAATCAAAGATTCTGTCACCGACGAAATATTTTGTTTTCGCCAATTTAGGCTGATTATAAATTAAAAAATTTTTGTCTATTAATTGAGAAAGCTTTGGGGCCAGTGTCCGACAGCTACGACAAATTTAACAACTATCTTTTAGTAAGTGCAACATTTCTCACGCACATTCAATATCAAGGAGATTCTGTTGGTTCCATGATTTCTATCATATCGAATCGGTTTCCATAGTTTAACCAAAAAATGCAGCAAGTCAGTCAACTTTTTCTTTCCATGTAGAAAAATTCACTCAAATATTTTTCAAGGAACTGTAGTATTGTTAAAACTATTAATAGAATTTAACTTCTCCTTTGTGCTTCTGATCAATATTATTTTTTAATTTACCTGGATTTTAAAATATAATATAAATGATATAATATAAATATATAAAATATAAAGGGTCATTATATATTGCGTGACGCTTTTAGGATTCAAGTGGCACTGGCGTAGTCCTGTTACAATGGTGGAGGAGGGAGAGTTTGAAAAATTTTATGTTACATTTTTGTGAATGTAATAATTTAGAAGGAAAATAGTAAAATAATATAAGAGGGTAGGAAGGAGTGAAAAATATTTATTAGGAATACCCGTGATTAATACAAATTTAAGTATTACTTTTGGCCATCACAGACGGGTTGCACGTTTTTAAAGTTAAAAAAATTATTATTATAGTAATTATATTACTAAATTAAGAAATCTTGAAAATTGTAAAAGGTTCGTAAAACAATATATATTAAAAAAGATAATAGTGCAATACAAAAAGAAAGAGGGAGCGAAAGAGAAAATGGGGGGATGAACTTTGAGCAAGTTTTTCTTAAAACAATTGTATAAAAATATTTTATCTTCATTCAATTAATTCATAATCCTTGACGAAAGAGAATATTTCGAAAGAATATGCCTCTTTAATTAGATTTAAAAAATCGAAGTGTGTAGGGTCACCGAAAGTATTTATGCTACGCTCACCGAATTTCGGTGAACCTAGCCGCCCTTTTTTAGCACCCCTGGACTCACTGAAAATATTTTTTCCACGCTCAACGGATTTCAGTGAACCTAGGCACGGTCTAAAACAATACAACACTTTAAAAAACATCTCCATGAATTTTTTCATGATGATCATTATCTTGGAATACTCACAGAACTTTGTGATATTTTTTTCCTCCCAAATCGATCATCAGTCTCTTCTTATTAATGGAATGTATAACTTGAACCCAAATTGCATAACCAATTTTAAATAACTTTCAAGTACTTCTTAGATTATGAAACTCTTTTCGTACATAAATTAAAATATATTCCCATACTCATTCTTGAAGTAAATACAAAAACCAAACTCGTATTCCTATCTTACAAATTCAAGGACAAGAACCTTATTTTCATGCTCACGATAATATAACAATGATACTTATTGTAGAATACACACACATAAAAAAGGCTATATATATATATATATATTGAAAATGGTGCATTACAATCACGAAAAACAATTGTAAAAAGTAGATGTGGTGAGGTGATCGAGATTTGCGGTTCAGGATAGAATCCACCATAATGGAAATGAGGCAAATTAAGGTTGGATTGTGAATGAAAGCAAGCGTGGTATAGAAATTCTGAGAACCAAATTGAAACGAGGTCCGTAATTACAAAGTGGAGACATCCCTTCGGTATATACCTCATGAAAGCGAACTTACAATAAAATTGTGATGCAAGCAGCTTAAGGTATCCCTGACTTAACCATCGTCCCACATTACCTCGAGCTATATCCTGCACGAGTTTGCTTATTGCACAAATCCAACATATGGGAGAAAATTTCTTTTTGATTTTTCACAATTACATCGCTTGAGCAAATACGGGCATCGCTAAAGTTGTGATAGTTTATGCCGTTGCCGACTGACATTGCTAAATTCGTTTTATTTCAGATTCATCCGAAGAAAGGTGAAAGGACGTTCGCGCGATGCAGACGTTGCCGTTTACGTATCGCTTATACGCCTATGTCATTCTAAGTATATGCCTAAGACTCCTACTTCTCACGACAAGCCACTCATTTATCATAATTATGTCTCGAGGCGATGTTACACATTTCGCTTTTTCACGCTCAAACTTTGCCATTTCCTCAGTTGTAAATCACCCCTTTGTGCACTTTGTGTGATCTTATAACTCGGTGCATTAATGAGACGCAATGTAGTTACCAGTTACGTGCAAGCTACTCCTGATGAGATTTAATTAGATGAGATAATAATACATTCCGTGCATCGAGCATCTCCTCGATTATTTCGATCGCTACTTTTACTTAACTCTCTAAACCTGCAATAATTCAATTTTACTGATGAAACATTGGGAACTCATTTACACGTTTAATTAGTAACCTCGTTGACTCGTTCTTAATCATGCTTGACACATTTAAGTAGTGATCAAATTGCTTGTTAATTCATTTAGTAAAATAAAGATAAATTATGAAAGGAGGGTCAGAAATGGCTATACTGGTTTCCAGAATAAGCGTTGTTTTGTGGAAATGTTGTGCTAGAGTTTTCAGTTTTTATCTTATAAAAAAATTATTTAATTCAAATGGCTTTTGCATTAAAACAATTGAAAAGAAAACGTGTTAAAGATTTAATCTTCACACAAAAATTTTATTCTAATTCTAGGTCCAAAATCAATTCACAATCATGTGAAAAATAAACCCTTCATCTTCTAAAGAAGATCGATCAGACCACTTTTTAGCTAAAAGAAATATTTGTCTCATGGGATTATGAGCAATTTCTTACCATTTTGAGTCAGAAAATACTACTTTTTAAGAAAATGAAGAATAAATATTATTTTTAATGCGTATCTTTTAATTGGCATTAGGAATCGCTTATTTATTAAATCAGAAGCCAAAGAATAAATGTGATTAATGAAAACGTATTTTCACAACAAAATTCAATACATTTTAAATTACTTGTAAAATTTGTAAAGATATCATTAAAAATTATAGCTTATAGTAGAAATTTTTTGTAATATTCTATTTTTGAAAGGTCTCTTTAAAAAGACAATGAGTAAATCTATTAGAAACAAGTATAGTATTGAATTCAATTTTATTTGGCTCAACAGTCTGTAGACCAATTACAGAGCTCCTATGAGCTATACATAAAGGTTTTAAATCGCAGATTATTTTTAAAGTGTTTTTACAAAAATAATATCATATATATAGTTCAACTAAAGGTCCTTACTTTAGTTTACGGCATGGAATACAAAATTAATAATTATTATTTTCACATTGTGTTACTTTATTGCGATGTATTGTATTTTATTATGAAAATTCAAATTTAAATTATTATAATACATTCTCAAATTTAGAACAATATAGATCTTTTAATCCGTTAGCATTTTCCTGAATTTAATTTTTATACAAAGTAACGATAATTTTTATTCTAATAACAAAATATGCTATACTTTTTGTAAATGAAGTGTCTAGGGACCATCAAAATATCTATTCTACTTTTACCGATTTTCGTTAAACCTGCCCACCTTTTTTAGCTTCCCTGGACTCAGTGAAAATATTTCTCCTAGACTCAAATAATTTCGGTAAACCTAGATACGGCCTTTTATAAATAGAACTTTATGATGAGAAAAGTAATCCATAAATTTGAATCAGTGACTTATCATTAAAATTCGAGTCACGTTTTAACGATTTTGTGTTAAATTAATAAAATTTCAGTGACGCTTAACAAAACTCGAATTATTTGTTCTACGTATGGAGTATTTAAAAAAATTATTTTGGCACATGTTTCTTCAACGCAAATTATACTAAATTTATAGTTTTCCATTATTTATAATTTTCTTATAATTATTTTTAGGGCATAATTTTAAAGATAAATTTGTCGTTAAAAATATGATTTGTAGTTAATTTTTGAGCGGTACAGTTTGAAATTCATAAAATTTCGTTTTAAAGAATCAAGCGAAATATTTAATAAATCAGAACGAGCTTTTAAGCCAGAATTATGATATGCAGTCATCGCGGTCAAAGCATTTTACTTTCAAATATGAATTATACCAAAAATGTTCATCAACTCCGAGTTAGCTTTTTATACAGGAACATACCATTTGAAATATGTGGGCTTTTATTATTTTCATTTATAAAGAACAAACTTATATTTAGATTGATTAAAATGTATGAGCTCTGAATGAGAAAATGCCAGTATTGGAAAATCGCTTAGCCTGGCATGCAGTGAATACTGACTATCAAATTTCATAATAATCACATTTATAACAAAATGTATGTATTCAATTTCAATAATTTCCGGTTCCCAATAAATTTTGGGAACGTAATCAACATTATAAAAGCTAATATGTTGCAGATCTTAAGTAATCTAAAATGTAATAAATTCTATTTGAGTATTATAGTTACTCTTACACTATAAAAATTAAGTCATCTATTAGATGTTGTAACCCTCTTGGTTACAATTATTTTTTCTATCACATGAACAACTGCTTTTACTTCTTTTGAAATGTCAGTGTGAGTCAACATCTTGACTACCTCTCAAGTCTTCTGGCAAGTGGAGACAAGACACAACGACATAATCAAAAGAACTTTCAATAAAGAAGACAAGACGTCCTCAGTATCGAGTGACAAATTCATGATTCAATAAATTCTTCTCTTCTTGTACATCACTCTCACCTCATGAGAATTAGAAGGATTTTAGTGTCCCTTTCAAAAACGAAAACTTATCAAATTGGTCTCACTTTTCAAAATAAAATTTGTCGAAAACTACAGACTGATAAACATGTTATTTTAAAAATAAATTGTAAGAGTGTAAATATTTAACGTTTTTCATCAAACAAATTTTATATCGGCCAATTTACTATCAAAAAAATGAATACATCAATCAATAACTTGGAAATTTCTTAAAAGGGCGCTAAAAGCCTACTATTGATTATATCACCTCAGAGACTAATACATGCCATTAAAAAATTAATACAGCACAAAGAAAATCTGAAGCTCCTTTAAACTTTCCTTGATCGAACTTCCAAAAGTACTTAAAATTGAACTACTTCGTCCAGGTACGTAAAAAACTACACTCCTGCATTACTTGTTCTCATTATATTTGAAGAAATAAATTTTTCAATTAATTAAATAACTTGAAGAGAAATACAAAAACGTGAAAACTGAGGCTATTGAAAATGAAAAGATTGAAATATGAAAGAATTTGGGTACTCATTTATGTTTGTAAGAAGTCTTGTGTGCACTGGAGACTCTAGTCCAGGATTTCTTCTCGAATTTGAGGAGGAAAGGTTCAGGTATGATCAGAGTGGATGCGAATCGTTATCTGTGGGATGCACCACAAAACTTGTTGGAGAGTTCGTATGGTTGAACCCCACTCTTTGTCCGCCATCTTACCACCGTCACCAATAGATGCACTGCCGTGACACAGTTATACCGATCTTGGTTGTAAATCTTCCCGAGTTGCACTAAATCCATGATCTCGAATCACGGATGGACTTAGGAATATATAAAGCGGATTAGAGCTCTAGCTTTGTCATTCCCTCAACACCACTCAGTGGTGAGGATCCATTCTTATCACACGCGGCATTAACGAGCACTTTCTGCCGCGAGGGAGTCTCTCCAAAGTTTCCCTGTTTTCCCTGCCCATCAGGCGAAAACAAAGAGCGACTAATAACACCTGAGCACGAGCACCGTAGCATCCTAGACATCATGTTTAAGGTAAGAACTTCAGGGGGTGCTGAGCAAGTCTCTCAGAGGTTTAAAGCGTATTCAACCCAGGTTCTATGTGCAGAGGACATTGTTATGCCAAGCAAGTGCGAATTATTGACGGGACAAGTTAAGGGTCTTGCGTGCCCCTCAACTACAAAATTTTCTCTTCTATTTCACTGGAATTCATTTTAAACCGTGTCTTGTGTCATTTTAATAGTTTTTTGTTTTTGATTTTAATTTATTTTTTTCGAATGACTAACCCATAGTGAAGACTACCCTCTTCTCAGAAATCATATCCAGAGACTTATTTTCCTTTTGTTTATTGTTAATCCTAAAGTAAGAATATACCCATACGGAGCCTCAAAAATTAAATTTAATTATATGAAAATTTAATATTTTGCATTCAATTTATGTCTGAAGATTTAACAGAGTAAAAATGTACAATATTTTTACATGAGATCAAAAAATTTATTGATACAAAGAACAAATTACATATATTGGAAATTAAGGCGGAAGTGGCTTTTATGGTCCTGATTTTGTAAAGAAATGGGAATTCACACTCAAAAATGTAGAATTAGGATCGAAAAAACACCCCTCGAATCGAAAATATTCAACAAATTAAAGTTCACTATTATTTTATCGATTTCCTAATATGTGTCATAAATTATATTTTAGCTTTCAAATTTCTTATAAGTGTTCAAATACATTTCAGTTGTTTAAACAATTAATTTTGAACGAAGGATTGTTGAACGATAAAGTTTCTTTAATCTTATGACTTTATAAATCAATTGTAAGAGTCTATCTATCTGTAAACGCGATTTGGAAATTGTTTTGAAAATTGATACATTTTTTTTAATTATTTTAATTGGTATGTTCACAAAATTTTAACAATATACTAAATACAATAAAAATTCTACTATAAGCCTATGGTAAAACCATTTAAACATCTCTGCAGAAAAATATTTCCACAAAAAGTAAAAAATTAAATTTTTTTTCTATTGTTAAAAACTTGTAAAATAGTGAAACTTTTTTTACGGTGTCAGGCTTATTTCAAAGATAACTTTTTACAGAATATTGAATTCAAGAAAATTCAATATTATTACAAATTAAAATAATTAAAGGCATATATTTTCCAAAGAAAGCGTACTGAAAGTTTCGGTTCCGGCTTGTGTTATATCAGAGTTCAATATTATGTGAAACGTTAGTAAAATTAGAATAATCATGTTAACAATAATTTTATTTTCTTTAAAGAAAAAGCTTTTGAAAA
>CAKNWT010091457.1:0-10020 GCA_932066315.1 Andricus coriarius | reverse complement strand
TTAAAAAACGTATCTTTAACTTTATTTTGATATATATATATATCAATCGAATCGTATTGTAATTTGAAGGAAACATTTCCTGAAAAAACGATACCGCTATCCAAATACAAGAAAATTTTTACACCTACAATACTTGTAAGTTTAAGGCCTGATTAAAAAATAAAAGCAGTGATAAAGGTAGAATTCGTCTTTATTTCTCTTCTATCAGAACTCTAGATACTATATTTCTTTTCTGTTAAACATTTTAGAAATTTTTAATTTTGAGGTTTTGGCCAGCTTTTCGAGTTTTCTGACCACAGTGGTATAGCGGCAGTGATTGACAGATGCCGCCTTTTTGGAGATCCCCTTGAGAACATCGGCAACATCAATGATGGCTGTAAGATTTTCGCATCTCAAGAATACACGCGCAGACATAATGATGTTGCTGGGATCATTCACCAAAACATTGCCTTGAAGACTGGATTACTAGAGACATTTGAGCCAAAAAAAAGGTAGCCCAGTCAAAGTACTAGAGAACTAACACAATATCCTTTACTGAGATAGGTCTACTCTGACTGACCACCTAGGCAGGCACAATCGTCCAAATGTCCTATGGTTAGCCAAACGTGATCAACACGTAATAATAATATACATAAGCGTTCCCCTAAACAATTACATTAGGCTCCGATATACTGAGAAGATTCAGAAATATTCGGAGCTGAAGCAGGAGATGCTGACCGTGTGGAGGGTGAAGAAGGTCACCATCCACCCGGTCGTGATCTCCTCCTCTGGGTACGTTCATTCGAGGTGCGTAAAAATCTTGGAAGAGCTGGGAGCTCAAAATTCGCTACATGCAATTCAGAAGGCGATATTGCTGATAACGTTCTGCATCGTCCGGACTTTCCTGGGCGTGAACAATGATAGCGGCTAAACTTGCTTTCTATGGTCATCCCGCGTATACGGCAGATAACTGTGATAATCATATTTTTAATTTTTGACTTTAAAGTTTGACTTTTTTGTATATATTTATGTCCGTGTACGTGTGTGAAGTTGTGTTTTCCTCTGGCCATCTAATGTAAATAAAATTAATACTTTGATTCGTTGGTCTCAATCGTTGGCATTTGAACTAATGTTTGTAAGAAAGATGGATCCCTATAAACGGGCTCTCCATGATGAATGTTGGATCCCTATAAACGGAATCTCCACGATGAAAGTTTGATTCTTATAGGGCTCTAGAGCGTGATTGTCGGATTTCCATGGATGGGCTCTCTAGGGTGAATACTCGCGAATTATGATGAATGCGCAAGCAGAATATAGAGTATCAAAAAAATGACTGACACCAGTGAATCTACTAAGCACTTGCGGCGTTTCTCGACCATGTTTATTAGCGAAGTACCAGGTTATGAGTACCTGTGGTTGGAAAGTTGGACAACATAATAATTAATAATAATAATTATTATTTAATAATTTAATTAATAATTTTTAGCCACGTTTTATTGACCTAACTCTTCAATGCAACGAATTATGCTGTTACGTCACCAGTATCGCGCAGTGCCATCCACAATAGGCCTTTTCTCGGATGGAGGTCATGGTTCAGTTGGTAGTGACAATAGGACCGAACCAAAGCGTCGATCAGGCATTGGCCCCGGACAAACGCGAGAACATCGTTTTAAATGGTTAAACCAACTCAGGAGACACATCCGTACCTGTTGGCAACTAAGCTCACCAGCGCGAAGAGGATACATGCTGAGATTACATGAACATTGGGTCCATATACACCCGGAATATGCTCATACCTCAGTATTTAAGAGATCAAGTTTTTTACGCAAAAAGGGATATGAAGCTCTTCATCAGCAAGAAGAAGAGCAACATCCTCCAGCAAAAATACCACCCGTACCAGCAAGACCACCTTTGCAGATAGCCGATTATGCCAACATGAGAAGTAGGAGATCTATCCACCAAAAAGTCTTTCTCAGGATGGACAAATTATCTGAAGCTAATACTGCTCTTCCCGATTTGCTCCCCGAAGATGTGAATCTCTGGAATCTGAACTGTGTAGTTTACGAGAAGGCGGTCTAACTGCTGAGTGACAATAGAAGTAACTATACTTCAGTACGCCTGAGTAAGACTCACGAGCGTATTGCACAGCTTCAGTTTAAAATTGAAACGGCGAGACGACATGCATTAAATATTCAGTGCGTGATTAGCTACATAACATCAAATAAAAAATGCACTCCAAAAGTTAGAGCACTTGCTCGAAACTTAAGGAAAGCAAATCACACGCTGAACAACTGTAAACTCTTGACCATCAAGCAGCACTGGACGCAAAAAGCAAGATCTCTTTTAACAGCGAAACAGCGCCTTAAACGGCGAGTAAAGTGGATTTGGGAAAATTCTACCTTTTCTAATCATCCTTCCCGTCTGTTCAATAAAACGTCACGTGCCGTTTAAAATCCGCTTAGCCGAGAAGAGATTCAAGCCTTCTGCGAGGAAGTATATGGAGATACTTATCAGCTAAATGAAGACGCTTCACATATATCACTCTTTTGTAACTTTTGCCAAAGGTAAAGGTTGCAAGGTCTAGAGGAAGAGGTCCACTAATTACTGCTGAAAAGTGAAGATGGTTATCGCTAGAACTAAGAACTTTTCAGCGCCAGGGCCAGATAAAATCAACAACGTTTGGTGGAAGAAGTTACTTCTACGCACCAACATCTAGCTCATATATTTACTGCTTTCTTAAATGAGGAACAACCCATCCCGCAGTGGCTAGTGGAAGGACGCAAGATATTGATCCCTAAGACCGGAGATTTGTCAAGTCCAAAGAACTACAGGCCTATAGCTTGTTTGAACGAAAGCTACAAGCTATTCACTGGCATCCTCAAAGAGAGGATATTAACCTCTAGCGAGCCGGTATGGATGCTACTTATTAAGCACCTTGAGTGCCTGGAGGTGCATCAAAAAATAGTGAGATGTATACAAGAGCTTATGCTCTTGTGGCTATATCACATATAAGAGGGAGGTCTTCCAAGAAGACTCTCTATGTCCGATACTTTTCTGCATCTCCCTCTTGCCGTTATCTATTGTGCTTCGGGGCAAAAGCTCTGGATACCTATTGGGCTCACCGAACAGGAGAGAATATAAGGTCAACCACCTTTTATATATGGACGACCTTAAACTCTTTGCTTCCTCGAAAGAGTACCTTAGAATCCTTGTGGAGGCGGTGAATAGGTACTCCAAAGCGATTGGCATGAGCTTCGGGCTGGACAAGTGTGCCTGCGTCCAAGGAAGAGTAGAAACTACATCATCGCGTGACGATCAAAATGTTCAACTCATAGGCGGAAAAACCATTCAACATCTTGGTAATGGAGAAACATATACATATCTTGAAATACCGCAAGCGGAAACCCAACATGTGCGTGTGTTAAAAACGGACCTTGAAAAAAGTTATCGCAAATTTCTCAGAAAAATTTGGTCTTCCGAATGATCTGCAAAGAATAAGATCCAGGCGACCAATATGCTGGTCGTTCCTATACTGCTCAAGATACACGGGGTAGAGCCTTGCTAAGCTTGGAGTATCTTCATTGAAGAACGGTTCTGGTCACAGCCTGCTTAGTTCTAAATAGTGCAGATTCTCTTATGCGACTCGTACATCAACATGAAATCATCAATGCTGCGGCGTTTCTATACCGTGCCGCAGATAGGGCCTCAGAGGAGCTTGGCCTCCCATTTGATTCCAGCGCCACTACACATGGCCTAGCATCACTAACACCTTCGGTGCTCAAAAGTCATGTACAGGAAGCTGAACATACGTTCCTACTGAGAGAACATGCTGACAAGCCCCTTCATGGTAAATTCTATGGCATCATACGTAGAGAAGTGCTCTCGATGGGTCTGCCCAACATGTTTCTCAAGTCTGCTGGATTGAGATCGGAGATCTCATCATGAATACCCTGCAGGCAAATAAAAGTACCTGCAGGCGATAACAACTGCCGAGCGTCAAACAAGTGCTAGAAACACTTAGACATGTTCTGAGTGGATGCTCAAAGTATGCACGGTACGGGTACATCAAGTGACACAATGCGGCTCTAAAAGTGTTATATTACCATCTTAGGCACTTCCATGGTGTTGATCTATTGCCCGTCTTGCCATACGCCCACGGGGAACTCGAGTCCGTTTTGGAGAATGATCAGTGTAAGATCTGCTGGAATTTCTCATTCTCCACCACTCAGCGTATCAGTGCTGCGAAGCTTGATATTGCCCTCCAAGATCTAAAGACCAAGATCACTTACGTGATTGAGTTCTCTGCACCAGCTGATGGTAATATCATGGTAAAGGAGGAAGAAAAACGGGTAAAATATCAAGCACTTCTTTTCGAGCTGAGCAGGTTGTACCAAGGCTACAAAGTCCATCTTGTAGTTTTCATAATTTGCTGTCTTGGAGGTTTGAAAGCTTTATTTCTTACCCAACTCAACAAGGTTCCGACTAAAATTTCTCACATAAAAAAAATTTCATCATTTCAAGTAATTTCACCCAAAGGCAACATCAATGCCTTCAGTTGATAATATGAGTTACCCCTCAAGGTTCTCTGGAGTCTCTATATCTTGTTAAAGTTGCCCTGTACAAGTCCCAATTCCCAACCTTTTTAGTACTTTTTCAGGTCCTCCATTCTAGGGCTCCACCAGGGTGCATGCCTACCTGTGTTATTAATAGGAAGAGGGCAATCATATGCTTTGTCCATACCTTTTTAAAGGATGTAGACAGCAAATTCTATTTGTTCAATAGACTTGATTCTGCCCCGTATAATCACCAGCAAACTATTGAGATCCTCCCTATAAGTATCCCAGTCAGTTGCTTTAGGATTCCTATACCTTTGAAACTTAGGTCTGTCGGTCGTCAAAGAGAAACTGCGATCTACGTATCTATGATCCGATACGGACGCATCCGGCGATACATGCCATCTTTTGAACACTTCGATAATACTTATCGAACATAAGGTAAAATCAATTATGTCGCGACATCCAGATGTCACTACGGTAGGTGTATTACGCTGATTCAATCAAGTTAATTCAGTAGTTAAAGAGTAATTTAATAAAGAATCCCCCTGTGATTGGTGTCCTTACTAATCCAAATCGAATTATTTGCATTAGCATCACATCCGATGAGCAATGGCCATGCTTTTCGCCATTCATCATATGGTGGATTCTGGGAGTCAAATGGTAGGTATGCTGAGGAAATCATCATATGTTGGCCCCTGGCTCCTAAATTGTGCTCAATCTTTATTGCCATCAAGTATATAGAAAAGTACCTTGGTAATCCAATAAATTTAACATCGCTTCTGACATAAATAGCTGCCCTTGGTGTTTCTAGTATTAAGATATAATCCAGACTGGAAGGGGGACATCTAGTGTCCATTTTAACTTTTAATTCTGAAACGCTCCTACTTTCGTTGTCCCTGCCGGACGCTTCAGCGTGTCCAGGGTCTAGTGTGGGGTCGAAAGTAGAAACTCGATAAACGTGTTAGGTGTAACAAAATATGTTTATTGTAATCTAACTTAACAACTAGTACAATTGTGGTTGTGTCAGTGTGCTATACTAGGGGTGAGTACGTGTGAGTGTGTATGTGCGTGCGTGTGTGTGTTCGACCATGTACGTGTGTATGTAACCGTTAACAAATAAGAAGGGGGTCGGATGACGGACGAAGTCGGCGAGGTCGTCGGCGATGATGCGTCGTGATTGATCTTTACTCCCCCCTGAAATGCACAAACATAAAACCCCGGCGTTAGTTTCCTGTCGTTTTGGCTCCCCTGACAATATTTGAGCTACGTGACCCCCACCTGACGTTTTGTGCGCCTCGGATGGCGGCTAGATTTATGTTTCAGGCTGGGGGGACTCTTGGTACCCCCACCTGACGGACGGTGTGCTTCGGATAGCGGTACGGTGGGTTTCAGGCTGGGGAACTCAAAACAGTAGGGAGCGACAGGGTAGGTTTGGGGTCTGTAAGGCGTTGCGTTCTTGCGCTAGACCTAGAGCGACATCAGGGGCACCTGAGCATCGCACTAGGTCTCCCGAAGGTGGGCTACGGGGGCGCCCGTGAACCCACGATCAGGTTAGCATGTGCTGGAGAAGGGGGCAGGAGGCATCTGCTGGATCTAGGGCGACATCAGGGGCACCTGAGTATCGCACTAGGTCTCCCGAAGGTGGGCTACGGGGGCGCCCGTGAACCCACGATCAGGCTAGCATCTACCGGACAAGGAGCGGGATGGGGATGGGTTGCGGGTCGCAGCACTCTGGGGCAACTAGGCTCCCGTGAGCGGCGAGGCCGCTGAGATCACTGCAAGCAGCGAACTCCCCGATCGTGCTACTGCACGCTGTATTTAAGGACGCGGTCTGGCTGGTCAGTGGTGGGGGACGCATGCGTGGTAGGATTTACCGAGCGGTGGTGTGGCTCGGTGTCGGCACGCACTGTAGTACGTTGCGTACGGTAGCGGTGCGTTACGACTGACTATATCTATGTATATAGTGTAGTAACGCATCGTTACAATTCTCTCCTCCACATTTTCCGAAGACAAATCCGGAGCTCCGGTTACGGGTGTAACTTCGGGTTTTCAGACGATCTTCTTATTGATCCTCCTCAACCAATAGTAAGGCCTACAGTCAATTTTCTTGAAACTTTCGACCACTCCTGGTTCTGCAATTATTACAAGTTGAGTAGGTTGACTACTCGCACTGACATCGATAACCTTCCATCCTCCCGTTTTCATGTTTGGGTGTTGGATTGCTATCCTTTAAAGTACACTGGGAATGTAGTGGTGTGCGGACCAAGGGAGGCTTGCTCACTCTAACTGCTCAGTCATTCGTAAAAAACAGGACCGTAGGGACAACGCGGGTAGTGCGTGGGTACTTACACGCGGATATTGCGTAATACTAGGAAATAGTTCACACGCCACTGACTGTTTACGTTTGTATGGCTCAAAGCCGATCTTATCTCCAGGCCCCAGTGTACTGCTGTTGGTTCCACGAATACACTAGGAATCCAAGCCAGCAGCTTTATTGGCCTTGGGAGTTCTTTCCTGTCGATCATTTTGATTTTAGCTTCCACCCAAAGTTGTAATCCGCCAACAGCTTCAATGAGCCAAGTTCGGGACACTTCGTCCGAACAGATGACGATAGAAGTATCACTTTTGAAGCGGCAATCTTTAAATCCTGGGATGACTTCTCCAGATTGCACCCCATCGAATTTCTTCTCTAATGCCGCTTTAATTACCTTGGGAACTGGTCGTGCTCGAGTTTTGTTACTGGTAACCCCTCAAAGACTATAGCCACTTTCAGGTGACTTTGAAGAGCTTGGCTATAAGAGACGTTGAATGTCTCAGCCGCATCTCCTTCTGTTCCCTGATTTCATTCGGTGTGCTGCTATCAGAATGGCCCCTCTTTGGAGTCCCCGTCTGTCTGGTTGTTGCGGCTGATTAATTTAGCAATTGGCGTCCTAACCTCTTCCTGGCAGCTTCCGACAATCTAGATGCTTTTTCGAGAGGTGTCGTTGCCAACCTCGCCCCTGAGTGTTTTCTTTTGATTCTTGTTTAAAGAACTCATTTTGTTCCCACGAGTAGCTAGGGAAATATTTTGTCAATCTCTGTAGAGAGACACCGTTTAGGTCACCACACCCTGGTAACATTCAGCCCTCTACACGGTAGTTCACGTCTTGGATTTAGAGAGCTGTTTTGGGAATCAAGAACCACCCAAGGCGTTGACAACTTGTGAAGTCAGCTGTACACTTGTAATGAAATCGCCTAAAGTCGCTTGAATTCTCCTGAAATATCTAAAGTCATTTAAATTCACTTTAAGTCACTTGAAATCTCCTGAAATATCTGAAATCATTTGAAGTCATATGAAGACACGTCAATTCACGTGAAGTCACTTGAAATCTCCTGAAATATCTGAAATCATTTGAAGTCATATGAAGTCACGTGAATTCACGTGAAGTCACTGGAAATCTCCTGAAATATCTGAAGTTATTTCAATTCACATGAAGTCAAGTGCATTCTCCTAAAGTCGCTAGAAATCTCCTGAAATCATTTAAATTTTCTAAAGTCATTGAAATATTCTGAATTATCTTGAAGTCAGAAGTAAGTGTACGCCCAGTCGGCCTAGTTGTCAACCCCTCGGAACCACCCGATTTTCGCTGATTAGTCGAAATAACGCTGATGCTTCCACCCTACTAACCACAAACACTTACCCCCATCAGGATCGTCCTCGTTGCGGCTTCCGAGTCGTCGCCACCCGCGGTAGTTCTTAGGCCTCCTCACCTTGACCAGGTCCGAACCTGAATTCTCCTTGGGCAGGGAAAATTAATTCCCCGAAAAAGGAGTAGTTTTTTCTAAAACCGCTTGCCTGATTTTTATTAATAAAATACCGTGGATAACAATCGTGCGTCGCACGTCACTCGCACGAGGTGAATCTCACGTCGTGCGTGCACAAGTGCTGCGTTCTGGACACACCGTGCGTGATGGGGACTTGAATGCGAGTGCAAGGACTCGAAGAGTGTTCGCATACGTGCGAGCATGAAATGCCAGCACAATGAGAGCACAATGCATGCATGAATCGCTACAATTTTTTATTCATAAATTAACAGTATAAATGAACAAATTAAAAATATTTGTATTAAGTAAAATTGTTAATAGCAATAATGCATAGGGCAGAACTTTTTTTTTTAGTATCTTTCTAAAAAATAATTTTTCACTAACTCATAAAGTGTGAAAAACTATCTTGGAAATTAGTTCTTATTTTTGAATATCTGTTCAATAAAATATTAAAATCGCCCTGTTGATGTGAACTCAGCACCAGCGCACATCGGACCGTACAGTTCACTGATGGCGGGCTACATCGCGCGTGTTTTCCACTTGTCTGGCGTTGGTTTTTCGGTTTTTCGTGCTACGGTAATTTTATATATGTAATTAGTATTTAATTTTATGTTTTTTTAGCACGGGACCGAGGGATTATACCACCAATTTTATTTTGCTTCTGTGGTGTACATAAACAAATAATATAACCTCAATTCTTTACACGTGGAGAGTATTGTTCACATTTGAGTTTGGCTTGAAAAATCATATTCTCTTTATTGATTATCATTCAGTGCCAAGTTTAAATCCCTCACAACAAAAAGATATCCTTGGCACATCCCTAGGATATCTCGGCAGGATATGCGATATCCTGAAAAATGTCCCGTAAATCTCCCGGGATATCCGTGGCATATTCCAGGGATATCGAGATTTGCGCTCCGGAGGATATCGTGACAGAATATCCTAACGATATCCCAATACTATAGTAAAATGTCCCACGAATATCCTGCGATATTTTAATAAAAAATCCTGCGGATATTCTAATATATTACTAGTGGATTTCCATTCAAGAAATAAAACGAAATATTTATAAACACCAATTTTATTGCTTTTAAGAAATTTTTAATGTATATTTTACATGTATATGATAGGTATATGCACCATTGAAAAGCAAACCTTCAATCCACTGTTCAGCGATGACTATTTCTGTTTCAACTAATTTCTTTTATTAATCATTTTATTGAATACAAATTTTTGTTAATTACTTTTGTTACTAATGATTCGATTTCCATTGTAAACCCGATTAAACTCGTTAAACTATACATTTATAAATTTTGTGCACTTTTGAGGTTAAGTTGACTGTAATGTCGAAAAAGCTGAAACTTTAGATCTTTTTAAACTTTCAGCTTGCAATTTGCATGTATGAATTCATTTAAATTGATATACTAAAGTAAAATTTGTTTAGCTTTTTCATGATTTTGCGAAATTTTGCTTTAGTTTTATGTTCAACTATTATAGTACGTTGTACGTTTTACTTAAATCTACACATATACATATAGAGAAGCATAATAAATACATATACCTATACAATATTATCTGCATTTAAACATGGAATAAACAAATAATCATCTCAAAATTGTGACACTTGAAATAATTTTGCAAATATATTAAAACGACCTATATGGTCAACAACAAGTCACAA
>CAKNWT010091452.1:0-11476 GCA_932066315.1 Andricus coriarius | reverse complement strand
GGCAAAGAATTTTAAAATTCAAAATTTGAAAATCTTATGAAACGGTATAGTATATATACGTAGTCGACATTTAGTAATTTTAAAGCGTCGATCCGTGAGCGTTTTAATCCTACGTTAAAAAATGAGATGTGGGTCCAATTTAGTTTGCAAGGAAATTATAAATGGGCAGATATTTTATCTGATTTAATGTCTTCTTATAATGATACCAAACATCGAACTATTAGCATTAAAACCCGAATATGTTACCAATCGACATAAGACGCAATTGCTGTTAGGTGTTTACAATAAACTTAGGGTTAAACATAATGTTGAATAATCAAACTTTAAATTAGGTGATAAAGTGCGTATTAGTAAATTTAAGCATGTTTTTGAAAAAGGTTATACACCAAATTGGAAAACCGAAATATTTACTGTGACTCACGTGAATGATACTGTAGCTACAACGTATATGCCTAAAGATATTAGATTAAAATATTAATTAGATTAAAATGGCTAGGTTTTTATAATTCACACAATAGTTGGATAGATAATTCTAGTAGATAAAATTTTGTATTATTATTAAGTTTTATATGAATAAGTTTGAATATTTCTAGTAAAATAACCTGTTTTTTAATTAGCAGGCTGAAATCTTATATATTACTAAAGAAAAAGCCACATTTCGTTTAAATTATATAGATTAAAATAATTTTTTATTAATACGTACATAACACATCATCCCGTGTAGAAGTTGCCAAATGTTTGCCCAGTTACAAGTTTGGCCTCAACTTTAAACCAACTTTGTTTCACAGCTCTTGATTGCAGCGCCATCAACTTGGCTGTGCTTCTGTTTTCAGTCAGGCTCCATCTTGAACCTCTTGAACACAAGTAGGTTGTTTTGACGTTATGTTGGCGAGTGTTTTTGATATTTCGTCTGTATTAATTCTTAATGTGTGATTCAAATGATCAAAAATGCCGAAAGCGAAAAACACTTGTCGCGTTCGAAATTTTTAATAAAGTTGGTTTAATAACTCCTTGTTTATTAAATAAACTATACATTATTTTACAGAATTACACCTTCTGAAATATTGTTTACTGAAAAGTAGCTGACCAGCTAACTGATTCTTTAAGGATCAAAAATGAAAAAAAGTTAATCTATAAAATGTAGATTACCTAAAAATAAAATTTCGAATAATTAAAAATTTTAATAATTAAATAATTGTAAACTATTGTATTCAAAATACGGTTTACCAGTTCTTTCACCATCATCTTATTTTAATTTATATTATCGAATCCTTTAAATTTTCCAAATGGCAACACCGCCTGGCTCTATTGCTTTTATTTAGTTTCATGTAAATTTGAATTTGCGCGCCAAACTCTAATATCGATTGTCGGTCTCTTCGATTTATTCATTGGTAATGCGGCAACTTTGCTATAATAAAACAAGTGAGTTTCGTGGTTGATAATTGCAAGCGTCATTCTGATTCGCTTTAAAAGGAGTTTATTTCAGTGCGATATTGCAATGTGAATTTTTTGACAATTTGAAGTGCAAAATAAATCCTCTTGGAGAAAAAATAAGTTCCTCCATGTATTTCACCTGATTTTAAACTTTGGAAATATAACCTGAATTACGTTTCACATATAGGTCTCCATTAATTCCAAAGATTGGGATGGCAAACGAAATATGAAGCTGACGACGAATAAGCCGGTTCAGGAATATGATTTTTCTTAAAATGTTCAGCTACTGGAAATGTTTCTTTTGAATAAAAAAATTGTAATTGTAATGTGGCTCTGACTAGAAAAATAAACAAAGCCAAGTTGGGGCCAAGTGTGTCGGTGAGTTAGGCTCTGGTCGGGTTAGGCGTTTCATTTGTGGTTTGGCCCTGTCTAAATCCCCAATTTGGGGCTATGTTTTTCCTATTTTGGGCCCAGCAAGCGCCATGACAAAATTTCCACGCGGGATACATTGTCATGTGATGCACCATTTACATTTTCAAGTTGTGGTAATTTCTCAATGAAATCTGAAAAAACACACTGCAAATTATAAGTAATCATTTCCAAATAAATTTGTTTGAAATGTACAAGATTAGAAAATACGTGTTTTCTCGAAGCTTCATTTTTAAAATTTTTATGTATATATAATTCTATACTTTTCACATCCACTGATTTTACATTACACCAAACACCTTCACCTATAGTTTCAATGATGACATCCTCAACACGTTGAAATGATACAACACTCAGTGAAAGAAGAAGTTCATTCACACATGAGCTCACTTCCTTGAGAAAAGCAAACATTTTTTGAAATATAAATGGATATTTTCGTTTTCCTTGTGTATTCCCATCTTGATCATTTTCATATAAAGCTACTAAAAATTCTCCATACGATGCAGTAAAATGGATAATAAAACTTTTACAATTTAAGTAGTTTTCAATGTAATGAGCTTAACTTCCTTCTCAGATTTTGAATATCTGATTTCACTTGAATTAACTGTTTAAGTTCTTGGATACGTTTTTGACATACATTTAATCGAATACTTAATTCGTGAAGGTTTTTTACCTCGGACGATCCTGCACATGTTCCTGTACAGGAAACTGCACACGAACCTATACAGGTAATCTTAACGGTTCCTGTGCAGGAATTTGGCGAAGGAAACTGTACATGATCCTGAAAAGTAATCTGCACCGACGAAGGAACCTTTGAATGATCCTATACGGCTTCCTGTACAGGTTCCATTGCGAAGAAAATTGAGGCGTAGGTTCCTGTACAGAAACGTGTATATGACCCCTGACTGAAAGGCATCAAAGGAACCTTTGGAAGGATCCTATACAGAAACATGTCATTTGCAGAAAGCCATCGCGAAAACTCATGTTGCTTACATCTATGAAGTTGCCTTCCTCTTATTCCCTTGCAGATCCAACTCACCATCGAGAGAGCCAAGCAACTAGCGAACCCTCGCCGATTAGTTCTTACGCAGGTTTATGTACTGGATCCTGAACATGTTTCTGTACATGAACCCACGCCTCAATTGACTGTGTGAAGTAGCCTGCACAGGATAATTCAAACGTTATCTTGTATACAGGTTCCTTTGCAGGATCATGTACAGTTTCCTTCGCCAAATTCCTGCCCAGGAACCGTCAAGATTACATGTACGGGTTCGTGTGCAGTTTCCTGTACAGAGACATGTGCGGGATCCTCCAAAGTTCCTGTACAGGAATTATCAGCAGGTGGGACATATTTATGGAATGCCTAAACAATAAATCTGTTGAACGGTCAACGTTGGACTTTCGTTTTTCATTCAATGCTTTGAAAAAATACGACGTCAATGTCCCGTCGGCAGATATCAAAAGAGAAACTCCAAGGAATGTAAGATTAAAAATATCAAAGAAATTATGTCGGACGGGTGACGCATGCACGTGGAATGTCGAAACAATTCATTTGTTTATAAAAAAAGCCTTTTAATCGTATGCCTAACATTTTCGCATTGATATCAGCATATAGATCTAATTTCATCTCTAATGCATGGTGTAAGCGCGCAACAAAGGCAGCCATGAGTAATTGCGGCGGTAGCAGATCTTGACCATTTTCCATGTAATGTGGTACCATTGCGACACACATTTAATATATAAATAATATTATTTTGGGGCGAAAAACTTCAATTCCGGGGATAGCAGATATTAGCATCTTTTATATTGTGACGTTAGATATCTTACCTTATTCCATATTTTTGGGTGAAAAAGTTAAATTCCCGGATTCTAGTATTGATTTTCAATATCGCCCGAGCGGACCGAATGAACGGAACGGGTACGCTACAGCGTATCCTTATAGTATCTACATCGTACCCTCTCCTTATCATACAAAAAAAAATCATTAGAAAAGGAAGATGAAAATTTAACTTGTTAAAAATCGGATTCTATGTGAAATTGTGCGTTAGAAGGTCAGGGAGTAATTGCGATAGTTTTTCTTGTAATATTAAAAACTCTTAAAGAAATAATGCCTATCGACAACATGGGCTGAAAGCGACTTCAAGAGCATCCATAATCACGTCAGCAATATGTTGCGCGTGTAGTTTAAAAATAAAATTCAAAATTGCCAAAGTGGCAAATAAATGTGAATGAATATAGTAAATAATCAAATTAATGTAAAAAGAAGTGGCGATGTTTCAAATTATCAGGCATATTGTAAAAATTTGTTAGAATCTTTGAATTTAAATTTTTGACATTTTACAGGATCCGACTTTATCGACTGCGGTGACATGACAGATAATGAAAGCCGAACAAACACACGATATAAAAAAAGTTAAGAGAAGAAAAACGTTGCTTCTTGTCCTTTTTGAAAGACCAACAAGATTCTCATGAAAACTTTATGAATTTTCTTGAAAATCGGAAATTCAGATGTGTTACCCAATGGTTCTGGTTTTAACCACACAAAAAAATGATGAAAAATAAAAAATTCATTCTTCTGGTGAAACTATGCCAAATACGAACAAAAGTTAATTACAAAAATTTTTTAAATTAAGATTGAAAATAAATCCATTTCATCATGAATAAATTTTTGCAAAATAAGCAAGAAAATGATTCACAATTAAAAAATGAACTTCCAGTCAACCTCACTTTTCGGCTCATTAGAGAAAAGAATAACGACAATGAAAAAAGAGGGAGATCAACCAAAAACCAACCTGTCACTTTTTCATTTATCCGTCCTTTTTATACAACGAGGGAATCATCATGTTTCGAGGCCAATTTAGACTTCCTCATCAGGGATTATTTATAGGGCATCACTAAAGGTGTGAACAAATTTAATATAACTAAAAAAAAATTTCAATCATTAATAATTAAAAAATTGATTAAGTTTAATTTAATCAAATATGTTTATTGAGAAATTTATTGTTCAATAAAAAAGAATTCTCTCTGTTATCTGGTCAAGGAAAATTACTTTAAACAGTTAATTACTTTATCCCATACTTTATTATGTCTTGAGAGGTTCCTTTTTAAATTATAGCCTTGTTTCCTTAACACATAACTATTAGGTGGCAATAAACCTAGACAAACCGAAAACGAAAATCGTTTTTCTATAAGGTGCAATGTGGGGATAGGCCCTTCTGTTCGCTCGGCCCTTCACGTGTTAACGAAAATTTGAATGACCTTCGAGAAAAGTGCAATTTAAAAGAATTTCATGAAAATATTATATTTTGTATTCTTAAAAATTATAAGAAGACTCATTTACCCAACATCTCATTTTAATCAAAACAGTACTTTAGTTTATCTCTAAGTGAGTCAAACTAACATTAAAAAACGAAATTCATGAACATTTCGAAAATATGAAAAAAATTGTTGGTTTATTTAATTAGCATAATATCCAGAGAGGTAAGAAGAAGGAAAATATTAAAAACGTTAGGTGAAGCTTGTTTAATACAGAGCATGTGAATATTTAGAAAAATTAAAACTTTACAAAGTTTACGAAAAAATTAAAAATCAAGAGAATTCTTTAGATGAATAATCTTGGAATGGATACAAAAAAATGGTAAAATGGAGTTACTAGAGAAGCGAAAGAAAAAAGAAACGGAAGTCGCTTAAATTAGAAGCGTGGAGATTTGTAAGTAATGGTTATGTAACAGCTTAAGTAGATCAAGATGCGTTTGCGTTATCTCTCTCTCTCGTTTGCACTCTCGCTTTCGATCACTCGCTCACTCATTCGCCAACACGTCCCAAATTGCGCTATCGTCAAAATAGAATCAAGGATCTAGATATAAGATTTTCCGTTAATAGGTGTAAATAGATGTAAACAGTATCGTATATTTTTAAGGGGTTTGGATCTGGACGGGTTATATTTATTAGACAAGAAAAATGCACCACTTGTAATAACTATAATAACTTTCTTATACATACCATCCGGTGTAACGAAACGCTGTTATATGTATGGAATCCTTCATTCCTTGCAATCTATCGAGCGGATCATCAATTAGAGGTATTGGAAACTGTTGCTTCACTGTAACTTTATTTATTCCTTGGTAATCGAAGCACATTCTCACATCTCCTGTCTGATTCTTCACCAGCAACACCGGACTAGCAAAAGGTGACTCGCTATCTTCTATCATACCTGGTTCCTTTAGTTCTTGCACCATACTCTGGATCTGCTTTCTCTCAAGATCTGACACTCCATTCGAACGACGATTGATCGGTGTCGAATTAGTCAAATTAATTTTCATTTCTGCTAAGTCAGTGCATCCTATCTGACGCATGTTCTTGGCAATCAAATCTTTATATTCATTTACTGTATTTGAAACTTTCTCTGCGTCTTCTCCCTGTAGATCCGTGTTGATCTCTTCCATCGTGATTGAAGTGTCGTTCACTTCCCTGCTGCAGACATCCGACTGGCTCTCTATCGTCTCGGCTCTCGTCAGAAGTATTCCTTCCTTAATGTTGACGTCCTTCCCAGTCATATTTAGAACAGGAACCTTCGAAATTCCTTCTTTGTCGGTGCTGATGAAACATCTTGGCATCATTCTCCCATCTTCTCGAATTCCTCCTTCCAGGCAAAGATCCTCATTAGGAAAGTTGGTACGTACCGAAACAAATCCAACATAATTGTTTGATATCACCATGGCTTCTCTTGCCCAAATCGGAGTTTTGGCTTCCTGTTCCGGGGTAATATTTTCCATGTCCTCACTTGCGTGCATGAAAATGATCTCGTATGGTTTACTCTCCTAAACCACTCCGTCTGTAAATGCCTGTCCTACTATCAGCGGGATACTTTGGGCCTCATTTGGCACGACGTGTATTTTGAATGTCATACCAACTCCATCGATCGAGAGTTTCGTTTCCAGCTCCCCGAGTGTACGTACTCTCCCATTTCCATAGCCTGTCAGCCGTTCACACGATTCGTGGTATTTGAGTCCCAATTGCTGTGCAGTATCTTCTTGTAAAGCTACCGCCTCACTTCCAGGGTCCACATAGCTTTTTATCATTTTTCCGTTTATGAAGGCTTCCTTAAAGTATTTTAGTTTCTTTTTACCCGTTTGAATATGTAGGACCTTCTTGTCACTACCCTCATTTGTAGATTTCTTTCCGCTGATCCTACTCCTGCAATCCTTTGCTCGATGACCTGGTTTATTGCACAAGAAACAATTGTTGCTTCTTGGCATAGGACAAGCACTGGCTGCGTGTCCTTCTTCCTTGCAGTTAAAACAGGTAAGATTCTTCCTTCCCGTTTTCTGATCTCTTTTATTATCCTTGCTTTCGAATTTTGGCTTCGATTTTTCGCCATTGTATAACAGATGAGTTGCGCTCTTTGAATCCGGCAATAATTTTGTTGGTGCACTATATCGAGACAAAGGTCCCAAATAGTCTCTTATCCTGCTGTTGTTCAATCCACCGACGATCCATTCTACACTTTCCCTTTTTGACATTTTTGCTTTGTTGCATTTCGCGAGTTTCTCATAAAAGTATTCAGTGATATCTGGTCCAGACCGTCGTCGATAATTTTGAGCATCTTTTCTCTTTTTCAGTTCACCCTCTTCACATAGGAACGCTTCCTGTAAAAGTTCTTTCCATTCTTCACAAGTGCGTCTTTCTGCTGGCAAACTGTCTCTCCACGTCTTCGCAACACCTGTCAGTTTAGAGAGACCATAATGTGTTTTGGCAACGTCATCTCATCCATAGAGTTGCTCGAAGATCTCAGTTTTTCCTATCTACTCATCAATGCCACGAACATAATCCCTGCAATCGAAAGAAACACGGTTCTATCCACGCGCGACTTTTACGATGCTTCCTTGAGTATGCACAAATCCCGTACTGACGCCTCGACCGCGTCCTATTAATTTTCTGTCAGTTTTCTTTTTGAAAACACACGTCCAGTATCCCACTTCTGAATTTCTATCGTATATTTTTAAGGGGTTTGGATCTTGACGTGTTCTATTTATTAGACAAGAAAAATGCACCACTTGTAATAACAATAATAACTTTAATGATAATCAATTCGTACAAGGTCGTTCGCTACGGCACGCTTCTTGCGTACTGAGGAATGCCTCCCGCATTCCTTCCTACCTCCCTTATTCTCCCCTCCACAACCTACCCTTGCGGCCTCATCGCACACTTGCAATGAGAGTTGCGTACATTTCGGAAGAGTTCAAACATAAAAATTACTACAATAGTAAGGATAAGTTTTTATAAAATATGTATATGAAAGTTTGGAAGAAACGGAAGTCATGTAGACCCTTACGGGACATATTATGAATAAAGAAGAACTCATGATTCTTTCCAATCTTCAGGGTTTGCTTGCGAATAATTAAAGATTCATTTTAATTAAGTTTACATATTTTATCTCAATTTTCTTGAAAGAAATCTATCTTTTTATTTGAAGGACCACGTACCAAATAGATTACAAGGTGTTTTTTGAGTGCGATCATTTTTTGGCTAGGGAGAAGTGAAAAGTTGACTGAGGACGGTGAGTGTGTGGTGAGTACGGGGATTAGGGTGAAAGTGCAAGAAGGAGTAGAGGTGGCCGCACATTGCCAAAAGAACTCAGTACAAGAGGGTGAGATTTGGGTAAGTTTTTCAAAGTTTGGGGTTGGGTTAGCAAGTGAGGGGTTGTGAAGTGAGATGACAGGGGAGAGGGAGTTGAGGCTAACGGTCGCTTCACAAGGAATAGCAGCATGCCGGTTACGTGAAGTCCGCAGCGTCTTCACAGGAGACAGAGCAAGATCGGTGAGAACAGTGAAGCTAATCGAGATAGCGATAGCAAATATAGAGAGGGGGTAGCGTCGTTGACGAGGCAAGCAGTGAGGGGAGCGCAGATGAGCCGTTCGCTATGCCTTCGAACACCGTAGCAGAGTCGAGTCGAGGATGGGTACATAGGCGTGGGAGGCCCACTAATGTAGAAAAACTAAGATCGAAGAGTTCCGGGTCGAGGGAGCGTCTAAACAGGTGGCAACAGTTGGCCAGCGCAGTTAGCAGCGAGAGCATAAATAGTGAAGGGGAGAAAACGGGGGTCGATAGAAGGAAAAGAAAAAGGGTGGGTGAAGAGGCAGAGAAGGGCAATGAAATTAAAAAAGTTAAGAAAAAAAAGAACACTGGCGAGAGATAGGGATTAAGGGAATATGCCGGAAACATTAGAAGCTCTTATAAAGGGATTTAGAGAGAGAATGAGGAGGATAGAAAAAGGGATATGAAATTGCTAGAAGAGAGAGTGAGCAAGCTAGAACTTAGGAATGAGCATAAGGCGGAAGAGAGAGGGAATAGAGACTGATAGAGGTTGAAAGAATAATGAACGGGAAGAGAGAGCGAAAAGGAAAAAGAATATAATAGTGCAGGGTTTGAAAGTTGACAGACGAAAGGTAGAGGAAGAGCTTGGGAAGCTGATGAGAGCCATCGGCGCGCAAGTCAGAGTGGAAGGGATAAGAAGGCTAGGAGGGAAGGAAGAGGGGAAAGAATGTATGGTTTTAGTGAAATTAGGGAGTGAGGAGGATAAGCATGAAGTTATGGAGAAGAAGAAGTAATTGAAAGGAAGAAATGAAAGAATCGAAGAAGATCTGACGTGGCGCGAAAGGAGAAGAACGTGGATAATCGAGCGAAAGGCATGGACTGAGAGGAGTAAATGTAATAGGGTAAGGATTGGGAGAGATAGGATATGGGTCAACGGATATGCGTACGAATATGCGTACGCGGGTATAGGGGACACCGTCATAGATTACATTCTGGCAGAAGAAGGAATAAGGAAGTTGATGGTTAGAATGAAAGTAGGCGACGTGATAGGCACAGAACACTTTCCTGTTATCGCGACAATGAGATGTGGTGGCCCAAAGCGAGGGAGGGGAAGAGGGAAGGAAAGAAGGAAAAGAAATTTAAAATAGGAATTTGGGGGGAGAAAAAGTTAAGAGAATTAAGGGAAACAATAGAAAACGAGGAAATAGGGTGTTTGGAAGAGGAAGGAGTAAACAAGCTGCTAGAAAATCTCAAAGGAGTGATTGATAAGGTAAGGGAAGAGGTGAGACCAAGAGAAGAAAAGGGGATTGGAAGAGGTTGGTGGGACGATGAATGCAGAGAAAGTAAAGATAGGATGAAGGAAAATGTAAGAAAATGGAGGAGAGGGGAAATGGAAAAAGGAAAAATCAACAGGAGAAAGAGAGAGCACGAAAGAATGATAAAGGCGAAAAGACAGAAGGAGAAAAAAGGTACATGGAAGAGGTAGAGAAAGCGGTAAAGGAAACGAGGGAATGGGAAGTGATAAACAGGGAAAGAGAAGGAAGGAAGGGCATAAATGAAGAAATAGGAATGACAGAGTGGACGAAGCACTTCAAGGGGCACTTCAAGATGGAGACGAAGATAGCGAAAACGCGATTAGTAGGGAAGAAATGAATGAGGTGATTGCTCGGTTGAAAAGAAATGAAGCCACAGGAGAAGATGGCTTGGAAAATGAAGCACTGAAATATAGAGGATTAGGAGTGAGAGAACAGATATGGAAGATTTGCAATAAGGCATGGAAAGGAGAAGGGTGGCCGGAGGAATGGAAGATAGGACTTATAGTACCGTTGAATTAGAAAGGAGAGGGCAAACATGACTGCATGTGTAAGAGAGGTGTACAGGTTACGAAGTGGGAGGGGAGAGTATAGAAGAGAGAATGAAATGGATTCTGCGTGAAAATGGTCAGAAGGAGAATTATTAAGTAGCGTTGCGTAATAGAGTCCACTTTTGAGATGGTTAATAATGGTAGGAGGAAATGGAAGCCCAGGGCAATGTCGCAAGCGTTTAGAAATAAGAATAATGGTTTAAGACGATATGTAGCAAATAGTTAGTAAGGTAGTATAAGGCTTGTTTGCAAGAATATATGTAATTGTTATGTAAAGACTCTCAAACCCGTAAAAGGGAGAGAGTATAAACAAAATTAAGAAAATAAAGGTAAGAAGAAGTAAAATATTAAAAACGTTACGTGAAGCTTGTTTAATATAGAGTATGTGAATATATTTAGAAAAATTAAAATTTTAAAAAGTTTACGAAAAAATTAAAAATCTAGAGAATTCTTTGAATGAATAATTTTGTCTCTAATGAGCCGAAAAGTGAGGATGATTGGAAGTTTATCTTTTGATTGTGAATAATTTTCTTGCTTATTTTGCAAAAATTATTCATGAGAAAATTGATTTCTTTTCAATCTTAATTTAAAAAATTATGATTAATAGAAAGATGGGGGGTTGATTGAGGAATCAAAATATAATAATTTGTATAAGATAATAAGAAAGGAAGGAGTACAAAAGTATTTAGAAAAGGGATGGGGAGAGAAAAGATGGACCAGAATAGCAAGGTTTAGATTGGGAAACGAGGTAAGGGAAGGTATGTCTAGGGAAAAGAAAGAGAACAGGAAGTGCAGAATCTGTGACTGGGAAGAGGAAACATGGGAGCATGTATGGGAAGGATGTAGGAGAGGAATGGAAGATAAAGGAAGCTGGCAAGTGAATGTGGTAAAGATTCTAGGGGAGGATAGTTTGGGGGAAGAGTGGATGAAGGA
>CAKNWT010091442.1:0-12002 GCA_932066315.1 Andricus coriarius | reverse complement strand
AATAACAATAATTAATAGTTATCCAAGTGTTTCAAAAAGTTTCAAAAATTAGTTGTTAAGAATTGATAACGAGTTAAAAGAAAAACGTTGGAATGTTGAAAATAGTCAGAAAATGAATTTTTTAATTGATTTTGTTTAAGCAATCATCAATTGTTATTGATTAATGGCAAGAAATGGTTGATAATTTAATTAGCTTTTAATTACTGGTAAAAAGTGGAATTTTTTAGTTCATAACAACATGAGATAATTCAAATTTGTTCAAAAAATTGTTCTTGAAAATAATCACTATCGATTGTCATTGAACTATCGCTTAAGGTTTTTAAATTAGTATATAACATTTGATTACGTTGAAAGAACCAAGCTAGTGCGTCGGAAAATAGCTTAAACAGTGCATTTGTTGATTAGGCTTATTTAAATAAGCATCAATTGTTATTAACTGACTAAATATATGATAACTAGGTGTCATTGTCGAGTAATTTTTAGTCGATTCCGTAGGATAAACTTTATTTATTACATCATAAATAGCTGATGTCAATAAAGGCTCATGAAAGTTGCTTATAATATAAAAAAATCAATAACTTTCATGAGTTCAATATAAAAACCCTTTTTATCTATAAATTGTTGAGATTTAGAGCGTATCATGTGATGAATCGCAGCCGATCCCCTTGAAACAATTTTCGTGCAATTATTCGTATTTTAGTTTTCCAATTCTACGCAATGGGAACCCAATTATTTCTTGTTTTTAAAAATTATCACTAATTTTTTTTAAATATAATATAATTTTCCAATCTAACTTTTCAGGCATCAATTCAGCATTGATGTACTTAAGGAGTATATATTTGTTTCTTCAGGATTACAAATTCGAATTTTGAGAGCGTTTTTTGACTCTTCTGAAAAATCGTTGATATTGCGCTTAAGCTATTATGGAGATAAGCCCAACAAGTTTATTTATTTTGGATCGTCCAGGCGCGAACGAAACGAAAATATCAGTGTAGCCAAAAAAGAATCAAGAGTTCGGTTGGAGTTGAACCGAATCGAAATATGAGTGCGGGCAAAAATGGGTTAGTCCACGCGCTGCGGGCAAAAACGGGTTAAATCTTTAACTCGTTTTTGCCCGTAGCGCGTCAGCTAATTCGTTCTTGCGCTGAGAAATAATCAACCCGCTTTTGCTCCGACTCTTTTCTTACTCCGCTTTTGCTATCAGCCCCTCATTTATTGTATAATTTCAAAGGGACATAACAAAATGATAAATTATCAGGATATAAAATGCACTTTCCGCATCAAAAATAAATTCCCGGACAATTCTCGGATTTTTTTTAATTCACGAATAATTCCCGGATTTCCTTGAATTCCCGCAGAGTAGACACCCCGATTTATAATGCTCGCTTTGAATTATGTATCTTTGTCGTTTGATTGCGAAAAATCATCGCTCTCAGAAATTGTTCCTTCATTATCAGGAAATCGATTACCATAATTCAGTTTTCTGTTTTTGTAAGGAATACAGCAAAAGGTCCAACATAGAACATCATTGAGGGCGATACTTTTTCCAAATATCTAGTTCCAAGTCGAATATAATCTCCAAGTACCACGTCTTCGTCGCTTATAGTAATATATAATACAATAATATAATATAATATTCAAAACAAATACTATCATGATAATTTTTCGAAAATATATATAATATAATATCCTCCATTTTGCCGGTAAGGAAGTTATTTTTTCTTGCCATCAAACAAACCTACCGCCAAAATTGAGTGCACAATTTAGTAGTATATTGTGTGACAAAGGAATAAAGTTGGTCTTCTTGAGTGAGTGCGCAGCCCAGTTATCAAAAAGACCAATTACTAATGCGTTACATACGCGTTTTTTCTCAGACATGTAAGGTGAAGACAAGATTCTGAAGCTGTAGGGCGAGGAAATAAAATCAGATTCTCAAGGGCATGTGATACTTAAAAAATTATCGATGTTAGCAGTATTAGGTTCCCCCGGCTTTTTTCCTACAATAATAAAGATTTTGCCTTGAAAATTTGGGGAATGATAGCGAACATGCTAACGGATGTCCCCGAACTCTTCTGTTATGGAATAATTAAATAAAAATTCATTTGGCTAAATTTGATTAATATGTGTGTATTTTGAGGTTATGTGTGTTACAATTCTCCCCGCAGGTTTACTTCCAAACTACACAATATTTTTGGTCGAAAACTTTGGACAAGTAATAAAACATAGTAGCTAATGTCCCGGAACTAAGCTTGTTTGTAGGCAATCCAAAAAATATATTTCATAAATAATTTAATTTATGCTCGTTAGGACGCCCTCTATGCCACTCGGTACAACAGATACCGACATTATCGGAATGACAGAGACTTGACAACCGATCCTAAACTCCAAATAGTGCATATACAGAAAAATTTTATTTAGCAGAATATATTGTTTTGCTATTATCCCTTTAAAAAAGAGTTCGGGGTCGTCCGTTATTCTATTTTATAGCATCTCCGAATTCAGTTTGTAAAATTTTTAAGTTTTGTGGACAAAAACTCAGGGGAACTGAACCCAATTGAAGTATCACATGCCCTTAATGACGGTATTAAGAAATATGTTAATGTGTCTACAACTACATAATAGCAGAATAACAACAAACGGGGCCCAGGGGCGGAGCCCCTGGCGGAATCCGTGTGGAACCCCAGCGGAGGCTCACATCCTGGAGTCTTGGTGGTCTCCAGGATGTGAGCTGATATCTCATCGTTACTAAGTTTCGATATTACTACCGGTACAACTGGATACAACTTTTATCATAACCTCTACAACCGAGTTGACATGAAAGAAAATAGCTGACTAATGCCACATTCAGTGAAAATGTCATTAGGGGGTGGGGATAAAGTACTTTTATTCTAGGACTAAAGTAAAACCAATGGCCATGTGCGCATGTGCGAAAATTGTCTTTTGCCCCATGAGTTAAAATTGTCAACGTTAGTCTCACCTTTCAGGAACTAAAATCACCTTAAATATGCATAAATGAGAAAAAATAATAAATTAACCAATAATAATAAATTGAAAAAGTAGATACTTATCAAATATTTCTAAAACCTTTCTGAAGAATGTGGGTACGTTTATTTTAAAAAAATATTCTTTTATAACCAAGTGGTAATCTTTTTGTACTAGAGTCGTATTCAGGGGGAAAACAGTTTACTTTAATAATGTTCGCGTCATATCAAACTTTGTAATTTTCACGTTACTTGAGGGTACCATTCGAAAAATTTGTTCAACGCAAAAATTTTAATATTACCCTACCGAAAATCTAGATTATTTTTAGATACTTTCTAGGCTCAGCTCCTCTAGGGAAAGTCTAGGAAAATTTTATGGCGGTCGCCTTACCTAGGGTTCATCTAGAGTTTATGTAGTTGTACTAGTAAGTTTTACCTGCGACTCTTTTGAGTCTAGTCAAAAGGGTCATATTGATCGCCTGGATCTAATTCTTTCCAGATAATTCGGAAGCCCACATTTTTCTGAGAATTTGGCGATACCTTTTTTAAAGGACCGTTTTCAACACACGAACATCTTGGGTTTCCTGTTGCGGCATTCCAAGATATGTATATGTTACTCCATTACCAAGATGTTGAATAGTATTTCCGCCTATGAGTTGAACATCCTGATCGTCCCGCGATGATGTAGTTTCTAATCTCCATTGGTGTAGGTGGACGCAGGCACAATTGTCCAGCCCGAAACTCATGCCAATCGCTTTAGAGTACCTATTCACCGCTTCCACAAGCATGTTAAGGTCCTGTTTCCAGGAAGGAAGGAATTTAAGGTCGTCCATGTATAAAAGGTGTTTGACCTTAGATTCTCTTCTGTTTGGCGGGCCACATAGATATTCAGAGCTTTTGTCTCGGAGCACAATATATGGCTGGTAGTCACTTGTCTTTTGTCAGACGCTATGAAAAAACTTGTCCGCCACAAGAGCATAAGCTCTTTTATGCATATCACTATTCTGGGATGCACCTCCAGGCACTCAAGGAGCTTAATAAGTAGCTCATGGTTCGTGTTATCGAATTCTTTACGATAGTCAATCCAAGCCATGGACAGACTGCGTCGATACCTGATCGATTCCTGGGTAATACACCTGTCTATTAACAGGTTCTCCCTGCAACCTGCCAGCCCTCTCTTGCATCTACGTTGTTCAACTATTACACTCCATATCGGTTGGATAGATGTTAATATCCTCTCTTTGAGGATGCCAGTGAATAGCATGTAGCTGGTGATTAAACAAGCTATGGGCCAGTAATTTTTTGGTCTTGACAAATCTCCGGTCTTAGGGATCAATACTGTGCGTCCTTCCACTAACCACTGCGGGACGGGTTGTTCTCCGTTTATGAAAGTAGTAAATATACGAGCTAGATGTTGTTGCGTAGAAGTGAACTTCTTCCACCAAAAGTTGCTGATATTGTCTAGGCATGGAGCGGAAAAGTTCTTAGTTCCAGCGATAACTTTCTTCACTTCTTTAGCTGTAATTAGTGGACAGTCTTCCTCTGGAACTTGCAACCTTCGCCTTCGACAAAAGTTACGAGAGAGTGATATATCTGAAGCGTCTTCATTTAGCTGGTAAGTATCAACATATACTTCCTCCCAGAAAACTTGAATTTCTTCTCGGTTAGGCGAATTTTTAACGGCACAGTCCTGCTTGATGGTCAGCAGTTAACACTTGCTCAGCGTGTGATTTACTTTCTTTAAGTTTCAAGCCAGTGCCCTACATTTGGGAGTGAATTTTTATTTGATCTCATGTTGCCGTTTCAATTTGTAACTGAAGCTGTGCAATACGCTCGCAGGTATTACTCAGGTGTACTGATGTATCTTTACGTCTATTGTCGCTAAGCAGGGAGACCGCCTTCTCGTAAACAAGACAGTTCAGATTCCAGAGATTAACATGTTCGGGGAGCATATGGGGGAGAGCAGTATTACCTTCAGATAATTTGTCCATCCTGAGAAAGACTTTTTGGTGGATAGATCTCCTACTTCTTATGTTGGCATTATCGGCTATCTGCAAAGGTGGTCTTGCTGGAACGGGTGGTATGTTCGCTGGAGGATATTGCTCTTTTTCTTGCAGATAAAGAGCTTCATATCCGTTTTTGCCCAAAAAGGATACCTGGTCTCTTAAATACTGGGGCGTTTTATGAGCATATTCCGGGTGCATATTTACCCAACGGTCATGTAACCCTCTGCATGAATCCTCTTCGCACCGTTGAGTGTCTTTGCCACCAGGTAAGGATGTCCCTCCTGAGTTGGTCCGACTACTTGAATCGATGTTCTCGCATTCGTCGTCGCATTTGTCGTCGCCTCGGTTCGGTCCTATTGCCACTCCTAACACAACCATGGACTCCATCCGAGAGAGGCCGCATAATACGTTGCATTGGAGAGTTAGCCCAATGCAACGTGGCTGACTGTAAGAGCCGAAGCTCTCGAGCTATGGGTCGCCACATCCCTACGCCTTAAATTTAAATTTATTATTTTAAACATGGCACACAATTTTGATGGCAAGTTACCAAAAATATAACTTTCTTACCGGCATAGAGGAGGGTATTATTTTACAGGCGCACATAAACACTTAATTTTCAATTACAAAAAAAACAAGAACATTTTTCAAAATAATGGCTATTCTCCACCCCGTAAAATTGCCTTGAGATTATGTGGTTCAAATATTACACTAAATCATGCATTTTTGTAGACGTTATTGTATGTGGCGAAACCCCGAGCCGTTTCAATCCCCTTAAGTGTGTTTAGCGTACTATTCTCGCCATCAGAAAAGTAGTAATAAT
The DNA here is from genome assembly GCA_932066315.1 of Andricus coriarius. Taxonomy (NCBI): domain Eukaryota; kingdom Metazoa; phylum Arthropoda; class Insecta; order Hymenoptera; family Cynipidae; genus Andricus; species Andricus coriarius. Next base: position 6,195 of record CAKNWT010091442.1, on the reverse strand, counting down.
GAGCACCATAGAAAATCTTACTCGGAACAAAAAAAGAATCCCTTATGCAAGCCTTTTGCTATCTGTACAACAACCGGCCGAGTACTAGACATGACAGGAACATTTTATGCGACCTAACATGACGCTGAAATTATAAAATAATCTTATTGGAAATCCACATGATTTGCGCCAATTAATGAATGAAGGCGTGAAATTCGTCCTTGACCGTAGTTTTCGAGATGCGAAATACGTAGAATAACAATTTGCAATTCGCGTAAGAGCAGGCAAATATTCTAAAGGTCTAGGTACAGTCAAGATACATTAGTCGGAAATTATATAGATGTTTCATTGATTACATACTGAACTGTGTCAGTATTGCAGGAATTAAAAGATAATATATGCTTGTGAATGTACCAATAGTCGAAAAACAGTTGACTGCTGTTCCTACATAGCAGCCATTATATATTACTTATCACACGCGAGGCACTTGTCGAAAGACGTGAGGCCTACTGAAATTCTCAGTAAATTGTTTACACAAAATAGTATGAATCCCGTAATAGAGGAAGACAGTAACAAAGATTAAGTGTATAGCATATTAGAGTAGGGTGTGTTGTTCAAATCATACTTTATTGATTTATAACCTAAGAAAGAATTTGGCCCCCCATTATTATGCAATTACATACATATTAGGGACCATAATTTTTATTCATTTTTTAAACCACGTAGTAATCCTTGGATCTTATACCAAAACAAAAATGTTGTTAGATTGGACATGAGTATATTACAGAAAAAAATGGCGGTTTCCAAGGGTTTCTGCTGAATATGGTTACAACAATTAATAAGCAGTCGCGGACAATTGTCCAGGGATGGTCCCGAAGGAATAACCCCTAAGCGGAGGCGTAACAACCGTGCCGAAAGCTGAATGGCACCTGGGTGAGGTGTCTCAAACGGTGACTCTGGGATAACGGGCGACCTCTCAAAGTATGCAGCCTTATCCTTGCATTCGGAGCTCTACAAGGATGGACGAACCCTTTCCCTAGCTGCTCGTGGGAACAACAATGACACCACCAAAACACCAAAGTTTTAAATACGGTAGAAAACGATCGAACGCGCAAAGCACCCGACAATGGCGACAATCCTAGAGTTCGAAGTGCTGAAAATAATTTAGATGGAAACACGACGACGAACCGGCAAAACGCCCACATTGAGTCGACGAATTAACTCAAGGATGACTTGCTAGACTGCTACGATGCCAGTATTATCCCTGTTCATCGAGGCTTTATGGCACGTAGGCATACTCTGTGGTGCCAAAAACACCCAGAACTTCAGCATGTTTCGATTCAATCGTTGCGAAATCAACGTGCCTACCTCTGGAAAAATGGATATGTACGCGGAGCGCTTCCCCAAACCGCTGCTTGATCAAGCTGCAACCGAAGATGAGGAAGCGACATGAAGACCAACCGCAGAAAGCAGGCACCTTCTGAGAGATGATCACGATTTCAGGACTAGAAAGAACCTTAACATGCAAGTTCCTCCTAAGCCCCAAGATCTGGCTGAAATGGATGCCTCCCTTCGTGGAGAACTGGCTGGTGTTAAGACGCACTATACTCCTATCGAACAAAGGCAACTTTTCCCACCCAGAGAATTGCAGACAGCTTATATAGTAGCCAATAACAGACATCCTCTCCTAAAAATGGTGAGGAACCACGAGATGATTGGTGAAGGAGTATTCCTTTAGAAAACCGCGGAGCAAGCGGCCGAGACCCTTGGCCTGAATTTTAACATCAGAAGTGAAAAAAGCAGAAGTTCAAAAATTCCATCAAGAGCTACTCGACAAGAAAATGCTTTCCTCAGATCATCAGGGCTTAATTCAGGTGAAGGGGGTTCTATTTTCGCATGCCAGGCCGGTATCATTTCCACATTAGCATACCGTAACCGCATTTTATGTCAAGAAGTTCCCAGCGATAGGTGCAGAGCGTGTAATGCACACGCTGAGTACCTGGAACACATACTATCGGGGTGTCCCACCCACGCAGGAACGACGCACATCTACAGACATAATGCGGCCCTAAGAGTGCTTTATTACCATCTTTGTCGCTCTTGCGGTGTTGGCCGCGACCCTGCCCTGCAGAAGGCTCCAAGGGAGATAGAGTCAATTGCCCAAAACGAGAAGTGCCACTTTTTCTGGAACTGCGATTTTCGGACAGTAGTCTCCGTTGCACACTCGGGGCCTGACATTGTTCTCCAAGACTTCGAGAAACGAACTATATTCTTGATCGAATTCTCGGCTCCGTCCGAATACAACATCACTGCCAAGGAGAAAAAAAAGGAGGAGAGGTATCAAGACCTTAAAAGGGAGCTGCAAAGACTGTACCGAAAATATTCGGTACAGGTAATTTTCCATGTGATAGGTGCTCTCGGAGGTGCGAAACTATCACTGGCTCGTAACCTTAAAGCCATACCTGCGTGCCAAAAATATGCCAAGACACTCGCGAAATGGATGCAGAAAGCTATTATCCTTGGGTCGCTTCGTGTCTTCAAAACACACGAGGGTTTCGCCGGCCTGTCGTTGTGATTTCATCGTGTCCTGTGCCCACCCATCTCACGGTTGTAAGACGTGGCCATGGGTGTGATTTACCGCAGTCCTACTGGGAGCCGTTATCGTTTTTAGTTGGCAGTTGCTCCCTGTTGTCCCAGACTCAAGTGTCCGGACTTATATAGCTGTATAAAAATAAAAATAAATTATCGAAAATTCATTTTCCAAAAATCAGTTGAAGTTTTAGTTTTTGAGTTATAAAATATTTAAGCTGGACCAATGAGGAGCGCCGTATAAATAGGCGTGTGTGCCTGAACCGGAGTCCAACGTACTGTTCTGCCTTCGCTAACCCCACCTCTGCGCTCGCTTCGATAACACTGCGTTGAAATCATGCTCACGCACACGCGACTCCTTATATGACGCCCCTGATTGGTCCGGCTTAAATATTTCATAACTCAAAAACTAAAGCTTCGAATGATGTTTGGAAAAGGAATTTTCAATTTTTTTTATGTCTATACAGCTATGTAAGTCCAGACACTTGAGTCTGGGACAACCTGCAGGGGAAATTGGCAAATTTTCAAACTAAATTTCTTACTACGGGGAAAACCTAAGTTCTCGTTAAGGCGGTTTTTTCGAAATTGCTATCTGCCGAAAAAAAATGCATCTTGAAAAAAATATGCGATTTTGAGATTGCCAAAAAAGTTGGGGAAATGTGAGACACCGTCCGAATTAAGTCAAAAATGAAAAATATCGATAGAAGATATTTATTGAATGTTTGGAAATGACAGTTAAGTTATTTTCATTCGAAGAAAAAAAAATAAAATAAAGAAAAAAAAATGAATAAATAAAACACTGTTTGACAATTCCCCAAACGCTTTGATTTAGAAGATGGCAAATAATGCCTCACTCATTGAATGTTCATGCAAAAATCCTTCTGGGAGTCGAAATATCAATGCCACACGATAATTATAGGCATATTTACCTGCGCTGATTCTACGAAAACTGTTGTGAAAATAATACAAAAGCGAACGCCGTAAATAAATATTTGTAAATTTTTTCCAAGTGGTTTTCGCACAGAGCTAACAAGCGCGTGTACACACCAAGTACTACTAGTGAAAAGTTGACGTGTCTCACAATTCCCCAATTTCCCCTATATATATAATTAAAAATTACGGTTAAACACCCACCGCAGGGTCTCACTGGGAGTAAGTGCCATCTAAAAATGACACCGGCTCCCAGTGGGACCGTGCATGTATATAAAAGTTTGTCATAAGAAAAACCGCAGGAATTCGCTAGGAGCAGGTGCTAATCTGGAAAATTGCACCCGCTCCCAGCAAAATCGCGGTAAAATTGCAGCTGTAACCACGTCTCACGACCGTGAGATAGGTGGTTACAGTCTGCGAAGAATTCAATACGATGATCCGGCAAAAGTCTCGTGCACCCTGAGGACACAGAGCGACCCAAGGACGAGCGCCTTCTGCATTTTCCCCGCAAGTGTCTTAGCATTTTCTTGACACGTTCTTTATACCTTTCTTTCTTTTCATTCTCCTTGGCTATGATGTTTTTGTCAGCTGGTGCCGAAAATTCGATAACGAACATGGTTCGTTTCTCCAAGTCAAGAACTATATCAGGCCTCGAGTGCGCAACATAAAAAATTGTCGAGTATACACTGGATATACTATACAGGGTGTCTTTTTTTTAACTTGAGACAACGAAATATCTCAAGAAATACGCATCCTATGAAAAAATATCCCTGATAAAAACTTTTTAATTTCGAGGGGGAAAAGCGACTTTGGACAAATTTACCCTGCCCCACCCCCTCAGGAGGCAGGCAACTTTGTAATTTCAAATGGGAACCCCAATTTTTTATCACAGATTCAGATTCTCCTTGATGAAATACATAAGATTTATTCGAAAATTTTTTTTCGATTCGCCAAAAAAAAACCCACCCCCCACGTCTCCTGGGGGGTGGGGTGCGGTAAATTTTGTTCAAATTTGCTTTTCCCCCGCGAAACAATAAAGTTTTCATTACCGATATTTTTTTCGTAGGATGCGTATGATTTTAAGATATTTCGTTGTCTCAAGTTAAAAAAAAACACCCGGTATATACAGTATATTCCCAGTATATACTGGGTGTCTCATTTTAATCAATCCACGTACATAACTTCTGAATTTGACTTTTTCAGAAAATACGTTCGAGACAAAAGTTATTACAGTTTTTTCAAGATGAACTATGTTTTTTTAAAATGGGAATCCCGACTTTTGACACCGGATTAGGAAAGAGCGGAAAATTTTACGTCTGAAATGATACTTTCAACTTTCTGTTTGTGACCTTAATAAGGACAATTCAAGGTCAAATGATAAAAAAAACTGCATGGTACCTATTTATCTAAGTTTTCTGACGGAATGAACAATGTTGATCTTAAGGTCATTTTTCAAGGTTATTTAAAGGTGACAGTGGTTTTTGAATTGTAAACTTTGATTTGGACACTGGATTCAAAAAAGGAAATAATTTAACGTTAAAATGTGACAACGACCTTGACCTTAAGATCAATATAGATATCATTTCAAGGTCGGATTTTTTCAGTTCCAAGCTCACAAACCCTAAGATAAGAAACATTATGTTGTGCCGCCCGCATTAGCATTACCCGATGATCGCCACGAGGAGGTTGCTTGGTCGGATTTCGAGTATCCTTTTGCCCTGAAAAGTGCTGGTTTCGTGTAAAATTACTTAATTCATGAGATATTCAAAAGTTGCACCATTTACTTGTTGACAAAGTTCGATTTGTCGACGGAAATGTCTTACGGTGTTCAATAATACTTCACGTAGAATGTTTAAGCACACTGCCCTAATTCTGATTTTTATTTGTGGGGTTATCTACGAGATGTAGTCAGGGTGTCTATCCACTGGGCCAATTCAAATTCCAGGAGTTTTCCCGGGTTTTCAAGGCTAATTCTACACCCCCTATACACGCCTATTCTAATTTGCGCAGTTTCGGAATCTCCCACCACGGTCCCTGTACGGGCTGTACGGCTACGCCCGCATCAGTGGGTGACCAATTAAAAACAAAGAGGCCCGAAGAGCGGGAAGCCTTGAATTGAGTATTTTGACATGACGTCATGAGAATGCAGACAACTTTTTCGAGGAAATATTCTAAACGAAAAAGTCATAAATGTACAAATATTAATATTTCTCAAGTGTAGTATGGATTTTCTCAGCCAGATTCCATTCTTTTGTCGATTCACGACCTTTTAGTGTCACGAAATACAAGCAACTATCCGAAATTCGCGGTTAGAGTGCCACTATCCTCAAATTTTGGACAGTTGCTTGTATTTCGTGAAACTGAAAGGTCTTCAACCGATAAAAGGATGAAGAAACAGAATTGCTCAAATGCATTCTACACTTGAAGAGATTACTATACAGGGCTTTATATCTTACCCTTACGTTTCGGCAATTTTCTACAAAATGTCGACTGTTGTTGCAGGACCATGTACTAACCTTCCTGACGGCTGGCATTTCCACAAATCGACGTCATGCCACTAAACTCACTATTCCACGAAATATTTGGGTCGTTTTTTGATTCTATCATATTGATTTTTAGTTGGAAAATTGTCTTACGCCAACAAAAACAGTAACGGACCACGACTTTTTTCAACTGCGCAATAAGCCCAGGCCGTCT
>CAKNWT010091414.1:0-11840 GCA_932066315.1 Andricus coriarius | reverse complement strand
TTTTTCGCAATTGCAGCGCCATCTATCGCGAATCGAAACAAATTTTCGGAATAAAACTTACGTATTTCGTAAAGGAGAATCTGAATCTGTGATAAAAAATTGGGGTTGCCATTTGAAATTACAAACTTACCCCCACCCCTGCCTCCTGTGGGGGTGGGGGTGGGGTAAATTTTAACAAATCTTTTTTCCCCCTCGAAAATAAAAAGTTTTTATTCCAGACATTTTTTCCGTAGGATGCGTATTTTTTGAGATATTTCGTTGTCTCAAGTTAAAAAAAACACCCTGTATAGTTGTCACTGTATTCAAGCATTTCAGCCTTAATACTACCTACACCGGCAGCCTTAATATTGTTTGAGTTCTTAATTACATGCCCAACCTCAGAGGGACAGACTCTCTCAACAGGGTTTTCTGATGTATCGTGTTCTATGTCGCAGTTGTGTTGCCCTATAGGATCACCACCCCATAATTTCTTAAAAGAGTCTCAAAATCCCGCCTGCATCATAAAGCATTTCACTCTTACCATTACCCATGCTGACTAACTCTGTACTTCTAATTTCTTTCATACTGATCAACGCCAATTTATAAAACAGCTTTTTGCTTCCTTCAAAATGGATTTGCATTTTCTTCTCGTCTTCAGTATTGATTTTATCTTTAATTTTTTTTACTAGTAGTTTGCTATCCTCTTATTGTCTCTGTAATAAATCTCAAGTCTATTTCTCTCCACATCGCTAAGGCATGTGATCAACTTTCTTAGATACGCTTGTATGTTTTCGTGGTAGGCTGTGCGGATATCATCATTCCACCACGCATCATCAGACATTCTTTCTACAACCGCAGTACCACACTTCTGTCGCACTTCTAACAATGATATCCCGTAACATAATGCATGTTCCCTCTATATCTTTATTGCGTATTAGCGCCTCCCAAGTTGTCCTATCTCTGCGTTAGTATAACTTATTCTGAAAATCTATTCGCACTTCTGGTTTTTGTGAATTCTCGATTTTGATTCGCGTTTGTATCGCTTTTTGATTCCCTCCCTTAACCATCAGTGACCTGATTTTATTTTTAAAACTAAAATGTAATAATCAGTATTATATTCAGAACCCCTCATAACCCTTGTGTCTTGGATCATAAACACTTTACCTATAGGATTAGTAGTTTCTAAGAAAATCGCTATTGAAATTTTAGTAAGTGCAATAAGCTTGAGTCCAGTAAGTGTTAGGCCCTTCTGTAAGTGGTAACAGGTATAATGCTGGCCAAATCCCTTACACTTTCCAACGTCTTGAGGCGGGTGGAAAGGCATCCCCGTTGATTTTCACAGAATTAATTTTGTTCAAAACGCTACCAATTTCAAGCGTTTTGTGGGAGCAGGAAGGCAACCCTGTATCTCGTCACAGAAAAATTGTTGGTCATATCTATACCCCTTTCCAGAAAAATAAGGCTATGCCCCTGACCTTTTCCAATGTTGGCTGAGATAAACGCAATAAACTATGATTTTGATAGACTTTTCATGGGTTTCACCATGAATATGGAAATTGCGGCAACTGTCACTATCATATTCGTAATCAGCGCGTCAAAATACATAAAAATAGTAAGCTTGAACAAATCGGAGGGATTCGCGTTTTGGAATCTTATCCTTAAATTCATAGTGATAAGCCTACCTAAGAAGAAAAATAATTTGCACAAGATCATACCTGCTGAAGTAGAGTCCCAACACCACGCGTAGTATGGTTGGGAATGGGCCTCCGTTTCACCGGGTTTTTATCCAAAGTTAAAGTACAAAAGCTGGTGTAACGGGGTATGTGATATTGACTTCTATCACGTGTTCGACTTTTCACGTGGTAATAATGACGTCATAATAATGGTGGTAATGAGAGATTGTCGCATGTGTGAATCAGAACCTTGGCGACCAAGGTAACAAATAACAGTTTTTATTTTCCGAATTCTTATAATAATAATGAGCACATTTGAAGTACTTCAGAACCACGCAATCACAATCCGTTTTGTTAATTAGATTGCAGGATACAGACACCATTTCATCAGCTCCGATCGGATGTGCATGCAGTTTTTGGATTGTTATGGGAATTAAAATTTTTCATTACCGATGCATTGTAGCGCATTTGAAACTAAGGCATTTGATCGACAATTTTGTTGAAAAATTTCATTTTTGAAGAATATTTTACCAGTCCCCGCTTCCCCTTTGACATCTGATAACTCGGTCAGCGATAAGGTGAAAAAATTTCATTTGGTGGTGCACATGAGTGTTCGCCCTGTCACCTGATGAATTGTGTTAATGACTACTATTGCCAAGGAGATTTGACCAGCAGTTAAAAAGAGAGATTTCGCATGTGTCTATCAGAGTTTTGCCGACCGAGGTATCGAAAACCAGTTTCTGTTTGTATATAAATTTATTTTCCTATAAAATACATGTATTTTACCAGATCTTTGTGTTTTGAAGTAATTGCGGATACTCCCTGCCAAGTTAAAGTAGCTATTTACATAATCTTCTAATCTTTTAAGTTAATTAAAAAAGTATTTGGTTTTCTGATACTATGAATACATTTGAATTTAAAGCGTTTCAAAATCTATATCTCTTAGATTCAGAGATAGATTTCTTTAAAAATTTTTTTTTGAAATCGTAAAATATTTTTCTAATAGTCATGGTTTCTTGCTTTTTCCAGTTTTATCGTCAAGTAAATGAATCGCTTCATATCTACCTCTTATATTTGGTAAACAGGTACATACAAGCAAAGTAATGAAACCTTGAAATTTAGCAATAAGCAAATCAATGTTTCGTAACTCCGTACTGCTTTTACGTCTTCAAAGTGGCAAAAGCAGATTAAATTCGAACTAATACACTACTATGTTCCACCTAAACAGTAAAAGAGTATAGACATACTTATGTATATAAAAGATAACGACTAGTATAAATACTCTCATGAAACATCTTGCAGGGCAGTAATCAGTTCCGGAAAGCATTAATTATCATACATTAAGCAATTCCTCTACTTGAATTAAATGAAGATTATTATCAGTAGTTTTGTCTTTGCTTTGACAGCTTTCCTTAATTCTGTCGGTAAGTCCGAGTGTATAATCATATATTGTCATATCATTTTTATAAATTAAAGTATAACGATAATAGAAATTGGTTTATCACTCTCCATCATACTACAGTACAACCTCCATAAGAGGTCGCCTACAAGCGGTTAGGGGTAAGAATTCCAAGAAGTAGGGGGCCCCCACTACTGGCCGTCGAGCTCGGACGTTGCGCGTGTGTGCGAAATGTGTGTGTTTGGGTACGCAACCTCCGCAATAACTCCCGGCCGGCGCGGCGATGAAAAAGCAGCTTTTTTGTGATTACATATAAATGTATTAAGTTTTTACACGTGCTATTGACAAAAAAAAAATTAAATATAGATTATTTATTACATATTACAATAGACTGTTTATCGCGTATATAATATTAAAATATGTATGTTCATATTATATTTTAATTAAAAATGAAATTTTAATTTTGTTTTCTTAAAAGTTTTATAATAATAAAGCTGCTTTGTACTTACAAATTAAAAAAATAATTTTAGAAAACACATGTTGAATGAGAAAAAAAATGAAATTAGGCTGCGAGCTATTGAGGAGGTTTTGTGCCCAATTCTCGAGGCAGTTTGTAGTGGGGGAAGCTTCCGAGCGCTTCAGGGCCATTTGAGCTCTTATAGAGGGAACTCTTATGGAGGTTGTACTGTATAAGGAAGCAAGGTATTGCTCGACCTTCGAGGGTAAAAAAAAGACAAAAAATCTTTTTATCTTTTGCGACGTTTCGTCGGCTTGGTTTGTCGACCTCACCAGGCTACATTTAAATAGAAAAAAACATATACACCGTATTAGATATTTACACAGTCAACGATAGGATACACATACGAAATTATTATTTCCTTTTTCTAATAAATAAAAATTATGGATGTGTCACAAAATAAGAAAGAAATTAATTTACGGTAAGAATTTTGACAATTAATTATTTACTAGTTAACATTCTAGTTAACGCCTTGTGTGAATGTATAAAAATTTTTCTCATAATGACCCATTAAGATCGATGATATTCAGTCAACTAAGTTTATAAGAACTTGCAAATGAAAATACGACAATAAGGATGACTCATGTCAAGAGTGTACATACATATAAACTAAATTTTATTTTCACGGACGCATTACAAATTCAATTTCTTGATCAATGGAAAATATAAATGATTAAACAAATAAATATCTTCCTTTTTATTAACATTGTTACTATTGCATTTTATATCAAACATTTCTGTAATCAACCTTTTGCTGTAATTTGATTCTTGATCAAGAATAATTGTGTCATCCCAATTAAATGTATGATTGCAATTATTTTGATGTTTAACAATTACATTTTCACTATTTTCATTATTTTTGTGTTCAGAAGAATTGAAAAATGTCATCAAGACTTATAACTCATATATTGATAACAGTTTTGAACTAAAAAAAAACTTAAAAATGTTACATTAGATGATGACCATGTTTTTCTTTCACTTGATGTCAGTTCGTTATTTACCAATGTTCCTTGCAATTTAGTTCTTGACAGTTTGGATAGACGGTTTGTTGATATTAACTAAAATTGTAAAATTGCGTTCGCATATATCATTTAATGTGCCAAATTTTTAAATAAAAACACCTTTTTCAGTTTTGATAATGATTTCTATCAACAAATATGCAGCACGCCTATGGGTTCACCCATATCATCATTGTTCGCGGATATCGTGATGGATGATTTGGAAAGTTCGTGTTTACAAAAATTTGAAACTATCTACAATTATACTCCAATTTTTTATTATCGTTACGCAGACGATACCATTTTATGTATACATAGGGAACATGTTGATTCTATTATCAATATTTTTAATTCCTATGATAAAAATGTAAAATTCATCATTACGAATTGGTATTTCAAAACCGACTTCTTCAAATCGACTTATTAGTTACTTTTCAAATCATCCTATCCAGCAAAAGAAAAATATAGTTTATAATTTAGTTGACCGAGCGTTTGTATTTTCTCATAGAAAATTGCAAAACAACAATTTGAAAAAAAATCGAAAAAAATGTATTAAATCATGATTATCCGCTTAATTTCATTTGTAACAATATTAAGATTAGATTAAATAAAATAAGATATCGATCGAATAAAAACAATAAGGATTCACGTAACACTTTATATCGTCACCGTCCGAAAGTTTGTTTACCTTTTAATGAATAATTTTATCACCTATCTACGATTTTAAAGCAATATAATATTAGTACGATTCCTTTAGTCAAAAAAAGTCTAAACTCTATTATAAGATTAGGTAAAGACAATACTAATAAGTGGGAAAAAACCAATGTTACATATAAATTTTCCTGTCACGATTGTCCGGCATCATATATAGGCGAAAGAAAAAGAGCGCTAAACAAGCGCATTTCTGAACACAAAAATAATAAAAATAGTGAAAATGTAATTATTAAACATCAAAATAATTGCAATCATACATTTGATTGGGATGATACAATTACACCGGCCCACAAAAAAAATTTTTGTTCTGAGTCTTGGTTCCCAATATGATATTCGCATGTATATTTTCCCGCTGAAACCGTATCCGCAAACCGTTTTACCTCTAGACGTAAGGATTTTGACATAACCTCAAAAAACACTCGAAAAATCACTAAGACCGGTCAAATCATTTACCCCATACCACTTTGGCCCCCCCTCCCCTCGCCAAAAAAATTGTTAACCCTATAACACCATAATCTGATAATCCCCTAACCTCGTGATACCATAACTCCATAACCTCTAAACCCCGAAACCACATTTAGTAGAAGAATCTGGTTCTGGAAAACAGAACAATTTCGTGAGTTTTTCTTGTGGAACATAGTAGTGGGTAAGGTGGGTAAGTAACTCTATAACCCCAAAATATCACAACACCATAACCTCAAAACGCCTTTATTCCGTTAAAACTACGACTACCATCCCATAGCATCAAAGAAATGTAACTATTTAATCTAGTCACATGAAACTCGAATATGATGGGTGACTACCATTGTTTATGATAAGGATAGTAGACGTATAATACTCTACTCATTGAAGAAAAAACAAAGTAAATGCCATGAAAGTGTTATGAGGGTTTGCAGAATTTGAGGTTATATTTACCCTGACTGTATTCCACAAGAAACACTCACGAAACTGTTATGATTTCGGGAACCGGACTTCTCCACAAAAAAGGATGATGGGGTTAAGGGGTTATGGTATATGGGGTAACGTAGTGCAGGGGTTTTGAGGTTATGGTGTTGTGGAATTTTGGGGTTATAGAGTTACTTACCCATGACTATGTGCCACAGGAAAAACACACGAAATTGTTCTGTTTTTCCGAAACAGATTTTTATACTAAATGAGGTTACGGGGTTTTGAGGTTATGGCGTTACGGTATCACGAGGTTAGAGGATAATGAGATTATGGTGTTATAGGGTGACCAATGTTTGTGGGGCGGAGGGGGGGGGCTAAAAGTGGTATGGGTTAAATGATTTGACCGGTTTAAGGGAGTTTCCGAGTGTTTTTTGAGGTTATGTAAAAATCCTGACGTGTAGAGGTAAAACGGGTTGCGGATTCGGTTTCAGCGGGAAAAAATACATGGGAATATCATATTGGAATCCAAAACTCAGAAAAACAATTTTTTTGTGGGCCTGTGTTATTGTTGATCAAGAATCAAATAAAAACAAAAGGTTCATTTCAGAAATGATTGATATAAAATGCAATAGTAAAAATGTTGATAAAAAGGAAGATATTTATTCGTTTAATTATTTATATTTTCTATTGATCAAGAAATTTAATTTGTAATGCGTCCGTGAAAATAAAATTTAGTATATATGTATGTACACTCTTGACATGAGTCATCCTTATTGTCGTATTTTCATTTGCAAGTTCTTATAAACTCAGTTGACTGAATATCATCGTTCGTAATACGTCGTTATGAGAAAAACTCTTATAAATTCACAGAACGCGTTAACTAGAATGTTAAATAGCAAATAATTGATTGTCAACATTCTTACGGTTAATTAATTTCTTTATCATATTGTGACATATCCATAATTTTTATTTATAAAAACAGGAAAGAGTAATTTCGTATGTGTATCCTATCTTTGACTGTGTAAATAGCTAATACGGTGTATGTGTTTTTTTCTATTCAAATATAGCTTGATGAGGTCGGCAAACCAATCCGATGAAACGTTGCAAAAGATAAAAAGATTTTTTGTCTTTTTTTTTACTCTCGAAAGATCGAGCAATACCTTGCTTCCTTATTAAACTATAACGTTTTTAGTCCATATTTGGACATCTGCAAGCAAAGGGCACTTAGGGTCAGTTCTAATTTAACAGCTACATGATCCTATGTGTAACTCTATGCGTACCTCAAGGGTACTTTTCATGCGGATGCCTAGACAAATTTTTTTAAAATTTAATTTAATTTATGTTTTTCTTTCTCCATTAATAATATGAAACAGTACCCGTACAAAAAAAAATGCGGCTGTTTGTACTGAATTTTCGGTGCATACAGTTGACTATCTCACAGAATTTTTTGTTCAAATTATGAAAACCGAATTGATGTTAAGGCATCACGGAACAAAAAATCTCATTGACAAAGAATTTGGAAAATTTACCTTCCGAAAATCTGCAAAATTAACATTTTATAAGAAAGATTTTAGACGTGATCAGACGATATTTCAGTAAAAAAAAGAGATAGGCAATACATTAAATAGTGGGAAAGCTTATGAAATTCCACGTCTAGTGGTACCCAACAAATATTTTTTGGATCTTCTGAAAATATTGCAGCACGTGAGAAGTTTAAAAACAAAATGCAAGATTTTCTAAAATTTTCTACCTCAACTTCAACTTTTTGCAGGACCTAGGGAAATTTTTGCAAAAACCTCAAAATGATACGACATCGAGCCTGAAATCTTAGCTTTAATTTAAGCCAAGAAAACCTTAAAAATCTTGTTATGATACGATTGAACATTTTTAATCATATCTCGGGTACCCATTAAGATTTCTCAAGTTTTCTTAGCTTAAATTAAAGATAAGATTTCAGGCTCTATGTCGTATGATTTTGAAATGTTTGAAAAAATTTCCCTAGGTCGTGCTAAAAGTTGAAGTTGAGGTAGAAAATTTGAGAAAATCTTAAATGTTGTTTTGAAACTTCTCACGTGCTGTATTATTTTCAGAAAGTCAACAAAATATTTGTTGGCTTCCACTAGATGTGGAATTTCATAAGCTTTTCAACTTAAAAAAAGAAATGCCCTATCTTCTTTTCCCCCGAAATATCGTGGTTCGAAGTCAGCAGTGATTTTTAATAGCGCTCACTAGAGTCGTGCGCACAATTTCCGACGGTAGTGTACGTTAAAAATTTATTTGTTAGGATTGTCTGAAATTTGACAATTATGGTTACTCAATTTATAATAACAAAATTTTCATAAATTTAACTGAGCGGAATATTCATATCGTAAGATGTAAAGTGCTCTTCAAATAAAAATATAATTCTTGATCAAATTGGTTTTTCGGCATTGAGTAATGTAATCTACTTGTATTTATAGGTAGCTTATATTATTATTTTTTTCCTTCTTCGTTTAGAAATTTCGGTATACATTAGGCCACAACCATCATATTAAGTAAATATATACGCAAGAAATGCATATCACAATTTCAACGCTCTCACTCATTCATTACTAGAATTATTATGATGCCTTTATCTTTGAAGACTCTGAAATCTGGAATTTTTATTTCGAATTATATCAAGCATAAGAGATTTTTTTTATATAATAAAACTGCCAAAAATTTATAAAATTATAGACCCAACCACTTTATTTATTTGCACTATATAATACATATTTTTTAAATAATTATGAAATAAAGTAAATACATTAAAGTAGTTTTTTTTAAATAACAGTTTGATTTGATTTGGTTTAAGAATGGTGCATTAAACTGTGTTGTAAATGCTTACTCGGTGGATGTCCCAAAATACAAATTAGAAAATAATGACAAACGAATTTTAATAATGTTTGGTAAGTCGAATCTTAGCTGTAAAATATAGTTAAATATTTGAGATTTGAAAGTATAAATAATTCAGGTCTGTCCATGGAGTTTGATAGAACTAAAAAATCACTTAATGGATCGTTGCAGAAAGTTGTGAAATTTAAGTAACGGCCGGTTTACTTATGTCCATCATTTGACAGATTTTTTTTAATGGTACTGGCATATGCACTGTTAAAAATGTTTGGAATTCTACAACACTTCTACAATACAAGCGTTAGGCAAAATTCCAAACAAGATATTGGAATGGCGAGACTCTAATACATGTATTGTAAGTGTTGTAATTGATGGAGTCACCGTAGCGCGAACTCTACAAGATATTGTAAAATTCCAATACATCATGTATTGTAGCGTTATCTTACGTTTCGGAAATAAGCTTCCGGTACATTTATTGGAAGTTTCCGACATCATTTTTGTACAGTGTGTAACTTAAATCAAAGTAGTTTTAAGAAAAGTTTTAACATCTTATCTGCTTTTTTTTAGGAATGCAAAATTAAAATATAGTAGCTCAAATTTTCACTCGGTCACATGTTCCCATCTACAAGTTCGTGCTCAAAAGTTCAGAAATTGATGAAGAACAAATTATGTGAATGATTTATGTTTATACGAATGACTTATGTTAGGTCGAGGCATCTAAAAGTTTTGAATGGAGACAAATATTTTAATTATAAAGGTGCCTAATTATGCTTCAAAGTCTATCCCAGAAGTTTTGTTTCCACCCGGTGACGCTCCTATTTTCGGAAAGAACTAAAAAAATTCTTTTCAAAATCTGTGGCCCTGATCGTTGAAACAAATTTATTTTAAAAGAATACCTGTGTTAAAAAATACATCTATTCAGCGATTATTAACTTATTTTCAAAATTGGAAACAGTTGAGTAGTAGGTCACATTTTTCCCAAAAAAGTATTTCGTGATTTATTAAAATTCAACCACTTCTAACAAATTTGTAAGAAGCTTCAGTACGATAAGATTCGATTACAAAAACTATTATTAAAATAACTATTTTTCTTAAGTTTCAAACTTTCTTGTGAAAAAAATAAATATTTTCCTTTCATTAGGCGTGACAGATAATATAATTTCAATCAATTTTTTTGAAATCATTCAAAAATTACTGGCGAATTTAAAAAAAATTACAGTATTTTTTCCAAATGTAGTATTTTTCGAACCAGCATTGCTATTCGGGAATTTCTTTTTTATTATAAGTAAGAACTTGTTTCCTCTCAATTTATGAAAGAAAAGTATCAAAAATTTGACAAATGAAAACCTGTCACCTGTTTTTCAGAAATTCTGTAAAAATCATTTTTTATTAAAACACCACTTTTTATCTATGAAAGGAAAAGAAAAACATGAAAATGTGGGTTTTTTGAGAGAACTCATTTTAAAAATTGTTAGAAAAACTTTCGCTATTTTGTTAATTTTTAATTTCTTTACATTATTTTTAATTCTATTCAAATGACGGAAATTCCCAAGTCGAAGAAATAAATAAAATCCCAAAAAACTGTGCTCTTTTAAAAATAATGGATTGTAAGAAAGTTGCTGACATTTTTTGACGATTCTTTAGTAATTTTCAAATGATTGTAAGAAACAAAAAAAAACATTATGACAGTTGGTGAAATACATGTTTCTCGATTTTACTTATGTAGAATGATATATCCAAATACCAAATCTAACACCCTAAGATTGACTTTTAGGCATGATTTAATATGGAATTGGTCATATATGTAAGTGATATCCATAAATGATTATGTGCCTGTGTAATAACGCTAAAAAGAAAAAACTCCATGTCCACATCATGTCAGGGTGCGAACCTGACGATCTAGAAACTTGTAAAAACCTTTTACTTGAAGGTAATAAAATTGAGGAAAACAAATATTTTCGTCACCGATCTTGCATGATAACAGGCTTAGCAGCGCGCGCTTGCTCGCCACGCTGCGCCACCCGGGTGGTAAAAAGTGGTGAGCGAGCGCGCGCAAGAAAAACCTATTGTAGCTCAAGAGAGATAAAGGATGTAATTTTTAAAAATATAATATCCTCAAATTACAAGGTTGTCCTAAACAAAAAACTGTGTTAAATATAGCTGATTCATATTTTGACTATTAAGACACATTTCTATTTCTTCTTACAGAATTTAGTTCGCAGGCCGGAAATGAGCACAATTTGGGTACCGTATAATTTATACTTTTTCTATCAAATCGTTCTGATTCATATTCGAATGATGAAATTCTGTTTCCATCTATCTCTTGTTACAGATTTAGAGTTGAGGCTCGGAATCGGAAACACATCAGGTAGTGTAATAATTGATAAAAATTTCGCTTTAATTCCCCTGGAGTCCTGTAGTCCACTAGAAGATTTACAAAAAATATTCAAAGTTTAATTTTTAAATCCTTATGTGGATGTTAACTTTTATTGTCCATCCTGTTTTTACTTAGAACAAAAGTTGTAGCTTTCTTAGTTTTCAAATTCGCTGTGTATAGCTGTCACGAAAAATTGGGGAGTTGGAAAAGGGATGGACTTATCATTTCGAATTTTGGGATGCCGAAGCACTTCTTTTCAAAATACATTGAAAAAACTTTGTTTTCGGCAAAAATTTCTCGGATTACACTTCAGGGTATCCTTCGACTGATCGAGAAATCAAAATTTAAAAGTGTTTTTTCACAAAAATGTTATGAATTTTTTTGTGACGCCCGCGTAAATTAGACATTTATGTCTTCTAGCCAG
>CAKNWT010091412.1:0-12368 GCA_932066315.1 Andricus coriarius | reverse complement strand
TTTTATTTTTTTAGGAAAGATTTTTGACAGTGTCCACTATATTCTTATGAATGTTTTTTCAGGTCAACCATTTTTTCAGCTAGACATTTTTTTCAAAAAATCCAAATTTTTCATTTTTGCGTAAACTGCTAAGAAAAGGGGTAAATGTGAAAAGTAGAAAGTTGTTTAGTATTCAAATTTCTGCAAAAAAGTCTTTTGCACTTTTTCAAACGTTGCTTTCCATCGACTTAAATATTTAAGAATATTGTCGAAAAAATCATAGTTGTAAATTTATTTATCACCAGTTAGTAAATTTGATCCAAGACTACATTTTTACAGTCTCGTCCTAATGAGAAGGTATTAATTTTATGTAAAATTGGACTTAGTCGTTTTTCATCAAATCTCCACGTTTTGAGACCACCTGAGGAAGAAAAAACTATCTTTACGAATGTGCAGTCTGTAGTCTGTAGGCTGTAGGCACGATAACTTTCGAAAAAATGATCAGATTGGATTGAAATTTGGCACACTTTTTCAAGGCCTGAAAGAAAAGGACAAGTTCGTTAGACAGCTATATTGGATAAAAATTCAAAAAGTTAGAGCAATTTTCAAAATTGTTGAGAACATTTTTTTAAGATTTAAAATTTTTTAAATGTTGATTTGACGCGTGGTTTTTGTTTTATTCATAAAAAACAACTTTAAAAGTAAATAAATTATGTATTTGGAAAAACGACATGAGCTACGAAAAAACAAATGATGAGACGCGTCGTTTTTGTTTTAATCGTGAAAAAGGACATTACAAATAAACAAATTAAAATTTTCGAAAAAAGACACAAGGTAAAATAAGATTTTTGATAACAAAATTGTTTTTCAAATCAGATCTGAAAATTTGCTTTAAACCTTTTTTTCTTACGAGGCACGTGGTGTTCGTTAAAGCCGATTGAGCTTTAACAAAAGAGAATTTCCAATCACTAAATTGCAGGTGTCGATGGTTTGACCTTTAATTTTAAAAGTCCTATACAGAAATGTGGGGGATGTTCAATGACCGAACGCGTAGCGCGAGGCAAATACATTATCGAGCGCGAAGCGCGAGATCCAACATGTGCGCGCCCTAAACGCACTCAAACTTGCGAGCCAAGCGAGCCGCGCATTCATTGTACGATACATGTTGATAAAAATATAATCAATGTCTTCCATTTGCTGTTTTGTAGAAATTTTAATTCTAAAGAACTTTGTAATCCTTACATTTACCATTTTTCTTAGCACTTTACGCGAAAATTTTGAAATTTGTACAAAAAAATGTTTTTTACAGAAAAAATAGTTGACCTAAAAACAGTATTTATGATAAATGTAATGCACATTGTCAACCATCTTCTCTAAAAAGTACAAATTTTAAAAGCTGGACTTTTTGAGAAAATTGTGTCTATTTCCAAAATTTTTATATTCTCTTTGGATCATTCAATGGATCAAGGATTCTCTTATCATTTACAAAAATCGTCTAAACTTCTCATTTATCAATAAAATTCATCCAGGCCAGTCAGTGTCATAATTTTTTGCCTAAAACAGTTGCAAGAACGTCATAAACTCTCTTTTTTCATTGTCTTTAACAATTGATATAAATAAAATCCCTCAATGAATTGATTTTTTTAAATTTTTGTATTAATCTTCGACACAAGACGAAATTTGTTACACTCGTGACATTTTCTTGTACGAAGAGCCATTATTTATTTACTATTTATGGTAACATGAACGTTATAAAAAAGATTATCGTTGATAACTTGAAAATTGTGGCTTGTTGGGGGTCGCAGATTTATAAAAAAATACATTGTTTATAAATCCGTGAATAAATAATGGTTCGTTGTATGAGAAAATGTCACGAAAGAAAAAAGTTTCATCTTGTGTCAAAGATTAATAAAAAAAATTTCAAAAGAATCAATTCTGGTCATTGAGGGTTTTCATTTATATAAATTCTTATAAACAATAAAGTAAGATAGTTTATAAGGAATTAACAATGGTATTAATAGTAGCTATAAGTTTCGCTACAATGTTAGAAAATATTATGACACTGGTTGGCCTGGATAATTTATTATTAATAAATTAATAGTCTAGGCGATTTTCTCTTAAAAGTAGTAATTTTTTAACAACAATTCACGGAGAGAAGTTTCCATTCGATCGGAGCATTTCTTTTTGCTTTCAAGAGATCTAACCTCGATATAGGATATAAATAATGTACAAGTTTCGCATTTTTCTGAGCAATAAATTCTGAGATTCAACCGTGCAAATATGTCAATTTTGTTCTTAAATCAACATTTGTTTGTAACGCTGTAATTTGCAAACGGTTTATTCTACGAAAAAAGTGCAAGAAGCAAAAGTTTTTTTTTTTTGCTTAGAGATGTTTATATAATTTGTTTATAAAATAAAAAGAAGATATCGAATGACAAATTTTCATTATCAAACATCACGAAAAACATAATTTGAGTGAAATAAAGAGAAAAAACTATTTTTTTCTCCTTTTGAATGCCGATACTTTGCATTCAATTATATAGTTTGTTTATAAAATTAACAAATAATATCGGAGGACAACATTTCAAGGGATAAAGATGTACTTCAAGGAATTTTTCACAAGAATAAAAGGATTTTATTGAATCTCCAAAAACTTTAAATTGAAAATTTGAGAAAATCCTGTTTTAATATTTTCAGAAAAATAACCGCCATTTTGATATTTCCCAAAATTTTTATATTTTCCTTGATATTATATTATATGTTATTAATATTAATTGTGGAAAAATTTTTTATGTAAAATTTTGGCTTTAGGGTCAGGTGAATTGAAACGAATTAGGTTGTTTCAAACGTTTCGGCACACAACGGTGGCCCTCATCAGTGAGTTACATTGAATCTGTGAAAAAGTGTCAATACAATCCCCCAGCGACTATTATTAATATTAATATTTTCAGAAAAATAACCGCCATTTTGTCATTTTCCAAAAATTTTATATTTTCTTTGAATCTGGAAAATGAAAATTTCTAGGATTTCAAAGAATTTTGTAGAATTTCCAAAGATTTTTGGGCTTGATTTTCAGGGATTTCTTAAGAACTTTTGGAAATAAATGAAATGGAATATTATATAATTTTCTGCTTTACATTTTTTCTTAAAAAATTGTTCACCTGAAAAGGGCATTTATAAAAAGGCCGAGTCTAAACATTCGGACAGTCCGTACGTATACCTAAGTTTATCACACGGTCGAGTCTAAACGTTCAGACCTGGCAAGGGGAAGAGGGAGCTGGAAAAGGGAAGGGGGCGTGACTTGTGTCCGGCCGTATAGACACTACCTTATAAAAAATGTAGTGCCATTTTGTCATTTCCCAAAAATTTTATATTTTCTTTGAATCATTTGAACCTTTTGAACAGAAGGTACCTCGGGGACCTATTAGTGCATACAGAAGTGTTAGTGACGACTCGATTATCTCTGCATGATTGGAAATGGAATCGTTCAGCGGTCCCTATTTTTCCTATTCATTAAGTGATTTTACATCAAAACCTTAATAAGATTCTGATATAGTAAGTTCTCTTCACAGGTTCTCAAGTGCAATGAGTCCAAGGCTGCATGCCACAACTCAACTTTCAGCGGCTTCTGTCCTTTTCGCCGTCATTTGTAACAGTTGCTGAATATTTCGCGCCTCTTTCTTATTCACTCAGCGGAACGCGAAATAATCCCTGGGAAACAACGGCGTTAAAATGCACACGCGTGCTCTGAACAACGCTGTACAACGTGTCCTAGCGATCCGATCCTTATCTCATATAAACTCCAAGGTCGTATCATTTTTCATTTTTTCTTTATCTCTGGCAATGAGATAATCAGAGTCGGGAGTCTTTTTTTAATCTCATACATTCCCCATACCAATGGCGACCCATTTTCGAAAAAAAGTAAATTAAGCAAGAATGTTGGTGATAGCATTCATTTTAAATTGGGCAGTCTGTGCATTAGGGTGGTTCAAAAAAAGGTAATGTTCGCATAATCTTCTTCTGCCTATAAATACCGACATTGTGCATTTGTTTATCAAACTAATAGTTAATATTGAATAACATATTTTCATTGGAAAGAGGATAAAAAGATTTCTTTCTGCTCATAGATTCCGATACTGTGCATTTGTTCATATGATTTGTTTATAAAATGAAGAGAAAACATCGAAGGACAAATTTTCATTACCAAACATCACTAGAAACATAATTTGAGTTAAATAAACAGAAAAAACTATTTCTTTCTCCTTATAAATGCTGATACTGTACATTTACACGTCTCCTCAAAACCGAGTATCACTTAAAAGAGCAGGCTAAAGTTGGTACCCTAGAAATTGTGTTTTGGGGATGTCTCCTGGGTATTTTTATCGAATATGCAGAAAATCGTGACTAAAAAGTTACAAACAAAAAAGGAAATCGTTACAAAAAGTAACTCGATATTTGTTGTTTTTTGAACAATTTATGTGATATTTTTCGATAGGAACAAGTAATAAGTAAAGCGTTTTCTCTGATAAAAACCTTTAATTTTGTGTCCAAAAACAGTTTCCACGTGATTAATAGGGATTACTTTCTCCTCCCTCTTAGATTTTGACAAATGTGTGAAAGACATTAGTTTTTTTAAAATTCCTCATTTTTTATTCATTTTACGTAAAACTTCTAAAGAACAAAAAAAAGTTGACAAATTTCCGAACAATTAAAAAAAAAGAATGTTCTAGCATTAATAGTTCTGAAGTTATGACGTCTTAAAGATATTTTCAGTAAAAGAAACTTTAAATCTTTTTCTTTTCGAATAATATCTTCTCCTCTATACATCCTACATTAATATCGTTTCAAAATAAATTTAAGCAGATTAAATTACCTTTAAAACTAAACAAAAAAATTGATTCTAGCTCTTACAGAATATCAGTTATATATCGCAGAAAAAACTAGGGTTTCTATTAGAACCAATTTTTGGTGCTAAAGTAGCTGCAACAAAAAGGAACCTCTCTTGCCGAAAAGGAACCCATAATGATAAATGGTTTCTAAATGAACACCAAAGTATGGATTGAAACGGTTCCAATGGAGCCCTTTTTTCACTTCAGCCTTGATGCACTACGAAAATTTTACAAGTTTATGGTGTACATTTTACTTTGTAATTCGAATTAAATAATATTGCACTGGGAAAAATTTAATGAAGAAACTAAAATGATAGATATTATCCGTTCAATTATCAATTACATCCATTCAATTTAATTTGTTTTTGAAAAGAATAAAAAATGTTTGTTAATATTTATCTGTATGATTATTCATAGTGTTTATTGATTTCAAATAGGCCCGCGCTTTTCGGCACTTGCGCACTTGAAAATATGAATATCCGTCTATCGGATATCAACGAACTTAAAAGGAACCCTCAAAAAGAGTTCTATTGGTTGAGCCGCAACTTTACTGAACCCTCCGTTTTTTCTGTGTAATCTCTTATAGCACAATGTTTTTTGTGGAACTTTATTATAGATCGCATTTTTCATTTAAATTTTATTTTGTATGCATTGCATCAGTACTTTACACTATTTTCTTTGACGCGTGCACTTGGAAAAGAAAATCGTCAGAAGTCGAGGTTTAAAATCGTTATTCAGAGAAAATGTATAAATCCTTTATTGTTACTTTTTACTGGGTGTTTTTTTTTCAACTTGAGACATCGAAATATCTAAAAAATATGCATTCTATGAAAAAAATATCCGTAATAAAAACTTTTTACTTTCGAGGGGGAAAAGCAACTTTGAACAAAATTTATCCGACCCCACCCTCTAGGAGAAATGAAGGGTGGGTTTTTTTCGCCAATCGCAAAAAAGGTTTCGAATAAAACTTACGTATTTTATGAAAGAGAATCTGAATCTGTGATAAAAAATTGGGGATCCCACTTGAAATTACAAAGTTACCCCCCCCCCCTGTTTCCTGGGTTGGGGGTAAATTTTTTCAAAGTCGCTTTCCCCCCTCGAAGATAAAAAGTTTTTATTACGGATATTTTTTCATAGGATGCGTATTTTTTTAGATATTTCGATGTCTCAGGTTTAAAAAAACACCTGGTATATTTCTAATGTATTAAGACAGCAAATGAGCTTTTGCATAACATTAGCGAATGAGAAATTCATTGTGTGTTGTAGCACTTTAACAAAACAGTTAGGTAAAGGTACCTATCATGAGACAAATTTTGAGGAGGTTTTGAGATTTTCATTAATTTTTAAACGATAGTAGAATATATTTTCAAAATTTATTATTATTTTTATGAAAAAGCGGAACGACCTATATGTACCTATTATGAAACAACTTTTGGACTCTTGTACCGGTGTTCCATAATGCATGTCCATATTATGGAACAGCAAAGAAATGTGTTTTCTTTTATATTAATGTATCTTATTTTATATTATTTTCTAGATTAAATCGAACTAAATAGTACAATGAACTTTTATTTCAATTTGTAAATTGAATAAAAGTTTTCGTTAAAATTGGCAAACCTAACGTATGAAGGGTAGTTTTCGTGAACGAAGTGGATTAAATTTTATTTTTGCTCAAAAATGTTTGTTATAGGCAATGCACTTTTATTTAAGTGGATAAAAAATAAGAAAAAACTATGAAGGACGAAGTCAAAAAATTTTTGTTTCAAATTATTTATAAATCGAATTTTTTGTCAAACTGTTTCATAATTGGGACATGTTTCATGATAGTTACCTTTACCTATAATTCGATTATTCTATTTGTAAAAAGAATTCCAGAAAAAGCAGCCTGCTACAAGAGACTGTAGCTGATGTTCTGTAAGAGCTATAGAGTCAATTATTGTTTTTAGTTTTAAAGATAATTTAATCTGCTTTAATTTATTTTCAAACAATATTAATGTTGGATGTATAGAGGGAAAATATTATTAAAAAAAAAAAGATTTAACGTTTTTTTTTTACTGAAAAATATCTTTAAGATGTCTTAACTTCAAAACTACTTTTGCTAGAACATTCTTTTTTTTTATTGTTCGGAAATTTGTGAACTTTTTTTTGCTTTTCGGAAGATTTAGTTTCACGTTTAATGTACCAAAAACGTATAATTTAAGAGAAACTGATATCCTTCACACATTTTTCAAAATCTAACAACGAGGGCAAAATTCAATCAATATTAATTTCGTGGGAACTTTTTTCGGACGCAAAATTAAAAGTTTTCTTCAGAGAAAACTTTACTTATTACTGGTTCCTTTAAAAAAAATCACATAAATTGATCGAAAAAGAATAAATATCGAGTTATTTTAAAAGGGGGCCTGAAGTTTTTTTTTAACAATTGTAATGCTCAAATAAACTTTACAAACATTGTTTACATTTTACATTTTGTCGCTATTTGTATTACCATAGTGGTTCAAATAAACAAAAATAAAAAGATCGACTCTAATGGATGTCTTTAAAATTTAATGCTGAATGTTTCTACCACAAAAAACCTGCCCACCGAGCGGGCACATTCTCATCGCGCACTGCGCGTGCGGCTCGCAAGTTGGATCGCGTGCTTCACGCTCGATAATTTATTTATCTCGTGCTTCGCGCTCGGTCATTGTACTTCCCCCACATTTTTGCATCGAACTTTTAAAATTAAAGGTCAAATCATCGGCAACTGAAATTTAGTGATTGTGAATTCACTTTGTTAAAGCTCCTTCGGTTTTAACGAACACATTGTCATTGTGTGTTCAGTGAAAAAAAATGTCAAAAGTCAACTTTTAAATCTAATTCAGTCAAACAAATTTATTATTAAACATTTTAAGGTACCTTGTGTCTTTTTTCAAAAATTTAATTTGTTTATTTGTAATGTCATTTTTCACGATATAACAAAAACTACGTGACTTGTCAAAGAATAATTTATAACGAATTTGGTCACCTTTTTTGGTAAACAACTCTTGTCTATTCATTTTTTGTCGTTTCTTGTGCCGTTTTAACGATTTTTGTTTGTTATTTTTTACGATTAACTACGATTAACTAACGTTACAGAAAATTGCATAATACTAGTCAGTGCCTATTTTCTAAGCAAAATTTGCAGTTTTCTAACCTAATATTTTGAAGTATTACAAATGAACGTCAATGTTAATTTAAACCATTTTCTTTAGTCTATAAATTATCAACATACCTATTTATTTATCACAGGCTTCACAGTCTTTTTTCTATTTCCCTCTTTTTCTAGTTTTTCCACTTAAATGCGAACTGAATTAATAGAACCGAATAAGAAAATCCAACTATTTCTGATTAAAAGTTAATTCTTTTCGGTTGAAAAGTTTACTATTAAATTGTTGGTTAACAATCCATCTTTTTTGGTGAAAAATTGTATTACTTGATTCAAAATTGTATTATTTTGTTGGAAATTCAATCATTTTGATAAAAAGTCATCTAATTGAAAATTCGCCTTTTTGACTTGAAAATTAATCTGTTTTAATTGAAGATTCCAGTATTTTGTTGAAAATTTGTTTTTGCTGGTTCACTTCAACTATTTTTGATTGATAATAAAAGCCTTTTCACGGTTAAAATATCAACTATTACATTTTTTGTTCAGAATTGATCTTTTTGGTTGAAAGTTCAGCTACTTGGTTGAATGTTGAACGACTTTGTTAATTCATAAGTAACAGTAAGATTTTAACAAACCTACCTCCACCCAAATCTTCTAACGTTATTTTTGGATGAACCCTAAGTAATTTCACCAAAAAAATTAGTTGGCAAAATTTAAGTAACATTGGGGGTGGGGGGCTCGAAACTTACAAATCCTAACAAATTTCAGAAGAAAACTGTACGTAATTTATGCACTGCTCGTAACGTATAAACTTGTTTTTTAAGTAGATTTTTCTGAAAACGGGTCGCCATTGGCAAATGATGTGTTGAAAAATGAATAGTCATCCAATGGACTCTCAGTAGGAAATTTATATCAGATTAAAAAAAAAACATATGAAATCTGATCATCTCCTTGTGAGAGGAGCAACTTGGCAATGTCTTTCCTCGGGCGATAAAAAAGACCAGTCTTGAGAAATCCTGCGTTTTCGCAAAATTGATGTCCTGCGGCTTTCGAATAACGAGTGTCGCGACTTCTCCAGTCTTTACAGTTTACACCACTTTTTTCTTACCTGTTCTCAATTCTTGAATGTCCTCAGTAATTACTGTTCTTAAAAGGTCGTTTTCCATAGACAATTGAGCTTAGGCAATTTCTAAGTGTTGAGGTGTCGAACCTCGGGAGAGACTCAACATCTTGTCTTGAATTTAATTCATAGCATAAAAGAAACAAAACTCTCGTCTGTCACAATATTCAGGAAGTTCGACTCTAGATTTCGGGGAATTTTTATACAAAACGTCAAATCTGTTGATTAGTGTTTATCGTTTTTATTCGAGATTTATTTCTTATTTGAGTTTCCGGGGAGGCTTCACGTTTCGTAAGAAATTAAACAAAATCGACTAATGTTTTGTGCGGAACTCGAGTTATTTCACTCACTTCCCGAAGCGGCAAGTTATCAGAGAAATCTGTTCGATTTGTCGATCTAGTTTTTTCTCTCGTGTAGACTTATTCGATCTTATTATGATAGAGATTCGACTAGTTTCATCATATTATGTCCATACAATATAATATTTTACTAGTTCAAGAATTCTCCAGTATTATTATTTAATTAGGAAAAGATTTGTCCATTAAACTAAGTCCTTTGATGAAAATTCAAAAAATTAGAACATTTTCAAAATTTTTGAGACCAGTTTTTTTCAAGATTTAAAAATTCTATATATTCAAAGGGATAAACAAAAATAAAAATACAGAGTTTGTGAGCATGAGAAACAACAAAGGTGAAATGCTATATGACACAGACGGGATAGTAAAGGCTCTAAAAGACTCTTTTAAAGAATTATTAGAAGGTGAAGATATAGGACAACAGAGCTGCGAGATAGAACATAATACATTAGAAAACCCAATTGACAATGTCTGCGTCACTGAGGTTATAGATATAAATAAGAGTTTAAAAAATGGTAAGGCTGCTGGTGTAGACAGTATTAATGCTGAAATGCTTAAACATGGTGGCGAGTACATACCTCGCAGGGTGTGCGAATTGATCAATTTATGCATCGAGACGGGACAAGTTCCAGACGATTGGAGAAAAGCGATTATTGTACCAATATACAAAAGAAAGGGAGATAAAAACAACTGCAATAATTACAGAGGTATCAGCTTACTAAGTACCGTAAGTAAAGTATACTCAAAAATACTTATTCGTAGGGTAATGGAAATTACAGAAGAGAAGATATGGGAATTCCAAAGTGGATTTATGCCAGGCAGATCATGCACAGATCAGATTCAGCTTAAGACAGATCACAGAAAAAAGATTAAGAGTAGGAAAGAAAGTTTTCTGTGCATTTGTTGACCTAGAAAAAGCATTTCACAAGGTAAATAGAAGCAAACTTTGGGAAGTCCTTAAAGAGTACGAAGTCCATGGATGGCTCCTACAAGCAATACAAACAATATATGCAGGCAGTAAAGCGAGTGTAAGGGTTAATGGGAAACTTTTCGATATTAATAAGGGTGTTAGACAAGGATGCGTTATGTCCTCATGGCTATTTATAATATTTATGGACAAGTGTCTAAGAATGGCCCTCTTCGACGAAGAAGGTGTTGATCTCGAAACGGTGAAGGTGTGTGGTTTGGCTTTCGCAGATGACAAGATTGTTATGACAGAGTCAATAGAAGACTTACAAAGAATGTTGTACAAACTTAATACAAGCATGAAGAACATGGGCCTCAAAATTAACGTAAATAAAACAAAGGTAATGGTGTTTGAAGGAAAAGGGGAGAAAACAATGTGCAACATTGTCCTGAATGATGAGAGATTAGAGCAAGTTGACAAATACGTATATCTGGGTAGCCTATTCACTAGCGACGGACAAAGAGATAGGGAGTTAGATAGGCGCATTAATGAGGGTAATAAGGCTATCGGTAGAGCAGGGTCCATTCTCAGAGATAAAAACAAATCAAATGAAACTAAAATGACCGTATATAAAACTTTAATTGTACCGGCTGTACTATACGGTAGCGAGACATGGACATGTCAAGAAAAGGACATAAGTTAACTTAACGTGATTGGCATGAAAGCTCTGCGCACAATATGCGGGAAAACACTGATGGACGAAGTCCGAAACGAGATGATCCTCAAAGAATGTGGTACAGGGGAGACACTAGTAAATATATGGGAAAAAAATCAGTTAAGGTGGTTCGGACATCTTGAAAGAATGAAAGATGAACGACTGACCAAACAGGTGTATAAAGGTAAAGTAAATGGCAGAAAGCCCAGAGGTAGACCGCTGAAAGCATCGATAGAGTCTGTGAATGAGACATTATTCCGAAGAGACATAATTAGCCATAAAATCAGGAGAAATTGCATAAAAAATGCATGGACGTGAATGCAGATAGTGAAGTATGCCAGGACAGAAAAGTTTGGCGACAAATAGTTTATCAAAAGAATGCGAGTAGAGTGAATGACGCCTGAATCAAAGACCTTGGATACTAATGGGCCCACGCTGATAGAAATGAATAAGTGGTACAACAATATTTATGATTAAATTAACTCTATTTTATTGCTGGTATAGATACAGCCATACAGTATGTCTGTTTTGGCCATCCGATTC
Source organism: Andricus coriarius (assembly GCA_932066315.1). Taxonomy (NCBI): domain Eukaryota; kingdom Metazoa; phylum Arthropoda; class Insecta; order Hymenoptera; family Cynipidae; genus Andricus; species Andricus coriarius. Next base: position 732 of record CAKNWT010091412.1, on the reverse strand, counting down.
TTGTTGCTTACGAAAGTAGACGCGCAGGCGCGATCAAGATGCGCCTGTTGTAAACTAAACAAAGTGAGTCGGGTAAATCAGTCATACAAAGGGTATTGCTAAACGACAACATTTCAGAGATAGTTCCCTCAAGCAAATGTTTAATAGAATTACACATTTCATACAATAGCAACACAAATATTACATTTTTGTACCACAAATATAAGTAACTTGTATTTACCATATTTCAGTAAGTGCATTTCCTACTCTTTATCATTGAAGTACATGTATTATATTATAAATATACTCGTAATTTTCCAACCAACGATCATATTGTTAAATCAACATTATTATTTCTATCAGTGCAAGTGGGGAGCCACACATAACAATTTTGTGAGGCTCTCCACGTGGGGTGATCGCTAGAGAGATTGATCGGCAACCTGGTTTGGAGCAGTGTTGCGGAATGAACGTGTTATTTAAATAAATAACACGAGAATTCTAGATCAATCTAAAATATCTATACCTTACACCTATATACCTATTTACCCTATACCCATATATGCGACGAATTATGCGGTTACGTCACCAGTATCGCGCAGTGCCAACCACAATAGGCATCTCTCGGATGGAGGCCATGGTTCAGTTGGGAGTGGCAATAGGACCGAACCGAGGCGACGACCAGGCAATAGCCCCGGACAAACGCGAGAACATCGATTCAAGTGGTTGGACCAACTCAGGAAGGACATCCTTACC
>CAKNWT010091411.1:0-10550 GCA_932066315.1 Andricus coriarius | reverse complement strand
CGGTAATTCAGAAAATTCAATGCACACATTTCGCGAATGAATTAAACTGAATTGAACACACTTCATATCTAACCTTCTTTTTGGAATAGGAAAGAGTCATTAACACTATGTGAATAGACGGGAATTACATTTCTGAGCCACTTATTACTTTCTTGAACATTGAAGCCTGAAGGGAAAATCAGGTATTAAAAATAATAGGATTATCTCTACTTTCTCGCTGAAATCTTAAATTTCTAATTCTATTCTATTCAAGCCTTCTTAACGGGTTCCCGCACAAGCGGACATTTTCTTGATTGCCCGAACCTTACCCTAACCTTTCAATGCAATATTCCCAACCTTACAATGAAAGTTTCAGAAAATCTCCACGGAATTTTTTGTGCTATCTGGGTCATGATATTATCCACCCCCAACCACCTACACCCACCCAACCTTTTGGGAATTCACCCACTCATTTGGGTGGGGGCCCTTAGTTTTCTTATACGGTGTGCTCGCCCTTGAATAAATCAGTGTTGGTCACAGTGGGTGTTTCATTACCTGCAGACTCGAGTCATAATGGATGGCATAGTTTTTCCTTTTCTCGCCAAAGGAAAATCTGAGCTCGAAAACTGCCTTACCTGCTCCCTGCTTAGCTGAATACTGGAACACTTCACTATAACGATGCTATCGAGGAAAATTTACTTCTTTTAATTTTTTGCATGAAAAATAGAATTTTCTTCGAAAAAAGTGGCCTTTACCGAGAGTCTTTATACTCTTTAGAGTATGTATACAAAAAATTAAACAAAATGGCTTCACCGTTTAGCCTGAATCTTATATTTTCGATTTACACTCGATTTCTAGGGCCCTTAAAACTATCTAATCTGGGAGCTGCACTTTCTCTAATCTCAGAGGATCTATCGGTTTTTTCTGGTTTTCCAAGAGAGACATTTAAATATTTAAAGAGCTCTAAAAACCCCGAAAAGTATGTTGAAGCATTTCCGAACATTTCATTGATCTTTCTATGTAGTTAATCAAACTTCATTACAAAAAATGTGTGTAAAATATTAATGCAAAAGAGCATAGGTGACCCATTTTAATATATAAATGCAAATATCACTTAAACTGCCCCATCCACATAAAAAATGGTTCATACAAAAGTTGAGGTCAATTTTCAAGGTCATTTAAAGGTCAAGAATATTTTATAAATAGAATCCCTATTTTAGACTGGGACTCGTGAAGAACGGGAGGTTGTACGTAAAAATTGGTATTTTAAAATATTTCATTGTGACCTGTAGAAGACCTTATAAGAGCTTTCTAAATAATTGACCTTGATATGATCTTCTACACAGGTCAAAATGAAATATTTCAAAATTCCAATTTTTACCTAAAACCTCCCCGTTCTTCACGAGTCCCCAGTCTAAAATAGGGATTCTATTTAAAAAATCGTCTTGACCTTTAAATGACCTTAGAAATTGACCTGAAGGTCGAGACTGACAAGGTGGATCACACTTTTACATTTTGTCGACTTTTTTAAAGCATCTTAAACGTTTGCTTTACCTAGAAAACCGCGTAAATTCATCAAAAGGGCATCTGATCATTTTTTGGACATTCGACCTTGATTTTTGACCTCACCAAGGTCATAGAAACAAGATTTTCATAGTATATTTTTGACGTAAAATTTGCCGCTCTATTCAAATCTGCAGTTAAAAATAGGGCTTTCCATTTAAAAGTATCGCCTTGACCTTGAAAATTGAACTCAAGGTCAAAATCAATGGTACAGTTAAATGGCCCCCTATGTCCTGGTTAACTTTTATACAAACCGTTTTTTATGTAGATGGGGTAGTTTAGAAGATATTTGGATTTATATATTAAAATGGGTCACCCTGTATAACCGCATATTATATATATTATTATAATTTATTTTGTGATTTAAAATACAACACAAGACTTTTTTACCTTTAAATTCAAAACAACTAAATTGTTTCACACATTTTGGCACACAATGGTGGCCTTCATCAGTGATTTTTTTTTTAATCTGTAAGAAATTACATAATTTCTTGTAGGAATGCAATTTACAACGGAAACTATCGATATTCAGAAACTTATTTTTAAAAATTGTCCTAATTTAAATTGTTAAAATTAAACTGTAATGAATTTTTTGTTACAATTAGGAATTCTTTCTGTAAACGTTGGAATCCAAAATCACACTTTTGTAAAAAGTTCAAAATTATCGAAAAACATTGAAGTAGAATTATTTTTAAACAAATGTTTTAAAGACTTACATTATATTGAAACATTTACACTGCAGTAAAAATAAAAAAATATTATAAATAAACAATTATTAGAAAAGTGTTTAAAAACTTTTAGTGCCGCTAGGTGACTATGATTTTTGAATGTGAACACGCACCAAAACTAACAAATAATGTTATTTTACGATTGAAACAAAAACGACGCGTCATATCAAAAAATGATTAATGAGAAATTTGTAATTCTTTTTGAAGTGAACAACTTTTGTCTTTTAATTTTTTTCGAACCTTGTGCCGTTTTTCTAAAAATTAAATTTTTTATTTTTAATGTTATTTGTACGATTAAAACAAAAACTACGCGTCCTATGAAAAAGTGATTCATAACATATTTGTATATATTTTTTGGGTGTACAATTCTGGTCTAATCATCTTTTTTCGTATCTTGCACAGTTTGACTTCAAAATGGAATGTTTTATTTTTCATTGTTTTTTTATGGTTAAAACCAGAATCGATGGTCCTAAAATTCTGGTTAACGAACTCGATCTTTCTTCTTGATCTCTAAAACTGTGTGCCAAATTACAACCTAATCCGATCAGTATTTAAAAAGTTATCACGGTATACAGACGACAACCACAACAACCTGTTATTTCGGATTCAGGGGGTCTGGAAACGTGGAGATTTAAAGAAATCCGCAATAGTCAGTTTTCACATAAAACGAATTCACACCTTCTTAATATGAGAATGTAAAAATATTGGGCAACATTCCCCAGTGGGCACAAAAACATTAATGTCCTAAGAACGTTCTTAAGACGTTCCTAGAACGTGCGTGTCAGTGCAATTCATGTTCTAAAGACGTCCCATGTTCCAAAGACGGTCTTTGGAACATGGGACGTCTTTAGAACATGAATTGGACTGACACGCACGTCCTAGGAACGTCTTTAGAACGTTCTTAGGACTTTAATGTTTTTGTGCCCACTGGGTCGCCGCATCTTTTTGGGCAAACTTTTGCATTTCATATGAAGTAAGTACTAAAAACGACTTGTTTCAAAAATATCCACAACAATTATTTTAAATTTCTTCTTGAAACGTCAGTGGGATGCCAGACAAGCATAAATTAGCAAAAAAAATCTTACGGTTATTTATAGTTCCTCTTATAGAAATTCCCTGCCTTTTGTCCACCTGTTTTTCAAAACCCATGACTTTTCCATGATTTGGAGTCTTTTTTACCAGCGAACACCCTTTCATCATCGCCTAAATTATGAATTATACACCAGAAGTTTGGTTTTTGCATGAAGAACATGAGTGTAGAAATAATAAAAAATGATAAATACAAATACAATAATATAATTGAGATCATGGAATAAAGTTACATTCACATAATTTACTGTCTGAATAATGAATCAATAAAGCAAATTAAAATAGAAAAAACTCTAAATTTCCAAAAAGTAAATTGAGAATTTATTGTTCCTCACTAGAATCACCTAATACATTCTATATACATTACAATCTCGTTAAAAAGTACGTATCTTTAATTTACGTAATCAACTCCCTTTCTTTTTCTCTTTCTCAAATTTCTCTCTCAAAAATCTAAGCCCCGCCGCAATTCTATCAGAGTCAATATTACTTTTAACATTCAAATTCAAATCATCACTAGAAACTTGCTGTTCGGAAATTGGTTCTTTTGGAGAAGGAGGCAAGGGTATCATGGAAGGAGGAGGATCTGGAGGTAAAGATATGAACGCCGGAAAATCTTCAGGAGGCATTGGTCCAATGATATCAGAATCGTCACTATCCTCATCTAACTCAAATCTTTTTTCGTGCCAAAAAGATTTGTTTTCATTCAATGAAGAGGGCACAGGAATCGAAGGTGGTGGATTTGTGTTAACCAGAGGTACAGAAATCGGCATGGGTCCAATCACCTCGGAATCATAATCTTTTTCATCTTCATCCATCGGCGAACTTTTCTGTAAACCTGTAAAATCTCCTCTCCTATCTTCCGTAATCCCAGAATTCCCAAACTCGATGCAACCCGCACTTTCGAAACCACTATAAGTTGGTGCAAATTCACTTAACCTGTCCTTCCTTCGCTTATCAACCCATTCTTCCTGTGACATTTCCCTCCAATGAGTCCGTTTACCCAACAATTCCCCAAAAGCTTTCACTTTATCTTCAATAATCGCGAGACTATTTTCTGGTTTCTTATCCTCCTCAGATTTTTTCTTCTCTCCTTCCGAAATTTCTGGCTCAACTTCTCCCGAATTTTCGACATCGTCAGAAACTTCAACCTCATCCTCTGGCAATTCTGGAGGCAAGCCCGCTCTAATCCTTTGACGAATTCTCGCAACCCTCAACCGATTCTGCTCCATCTTTTTCCTAGCTTCCTTCAAATCCTTAATTTCCTTCTGCTTCTGCTCAGTTTCCTTTCTCAATTTATCAAGATTCTCCCTTTGCTTCTGCCTCTCGTCCTCGTCCAATGAGAAATTAAAATAACCAACACCATGAGCACGAGCTTCGTCAAAAAGAACGTCCTGATAGTGAATATTGACTTTATTAGCGAGCTTTTTTGTTTGTTCCTCCCACTTTTGTCTCATTAGTTCTAGCTCTGTTTGTCGAGGAGGTTCTTCCATTTTTTCTTCTACTACTGGTTCTGGTTCCGGCTTTGGCTCTGCAGGTGGATCTTTGGAAATTTTCTGTCTGAGTAAATGATCCTTTTCTCGCATTTTCGGAAGGTCTTCTCTCAAACACTTCCGCGTTCTGCCAAAACAGTCCTGGTATTCCACAAAATTGTCATCCGAATCATAATCTTCGTCTCCAAGGTCATCTTCGCTCTCAGATTTTTTTGATTCTGGATCAGGTTTTTGGGAAAAGTCAACGAGAAAAAGATCATTCGAATTACTGCGAGATTTTTGTAACTTATCATATAGTCTTGACTTTGCTTCGAGCATCAACTGTGAGTTTTTAAGAGTACTTACATCTTCAATTTCTGTTACTTTCGGTGACCCTCCATCCTCTTTATGAGTTTTTTTTACCTTGACTTTCGGTTTTTGTAGATTTGGAATATTTTGTACTGGACCCCTCGCTTTTAATTCTTTGACTTCAAGCTGTTTTCGCAAAACCTCGGCCTTTAAACCGACGAGGGACGAATAATCGACGGTTATTTTACTTGGGCCGTTCATTGTTTATATTTCTGTCACTTCTTAAATGTCGAAAAAACGTTTTTCATCACAAATTTCAAGAAACGCGTCAGTTTGACGTTTTGAGGTTATATTTTGAAATTTCCTCCTTGAAGTATGTAAATATTAGAGGGTTATTGACGTTATCTTTTTTTCTAAATAGATGGCGTGATTCAGCGGGAATTTTAAGTGAGTTATATCGTTATATATTGCAATGCACGGTGAGCCTCAACCATCTTCAACAATCAAATTTTTTGAACTCAATATTTCTTTACAGCAAGCGTCTTACTGATGATTTATGAGTAGTTTCAAGACAAATTTAAAATCTTGGAGAGACTAAAATATTAACAAAATAAAATAATAACATTGTTTTCCATCTTTTTAAAAGTTTTTATTTAGTTTAGTTTTTTTTAATATTATGTTCAAAAGGAATTTCAATTAAAATTATGCAAAATACTTTGGAATATGTTAACCCCCCACTCTACAGATTTTTTTTGAAATAAACATAATTATATTTTCTGTAAAATATAATTGAATTTTACTCATGTCGGAAAAGGCTCCATACTTTTTTTCTTTAAAAATTTAAAAAGATTAAATCTATCCAAAAGAAATGAATAATAAAGAAAGTCGAGTTAAAAACGCTTCAATAACATTGATGACAAAATACCATTTTTTGCTATTCAAAAACCTCGATAAAACACACTGTTTTCAATTTATGCAATTCCTTTATAATACATTTTTACTCAATATTGAATGTGAAATAAAACTTCCTAAACAATCATTAAAAATACGTAAAAGAAATAATTTCATTTCATTTACTTCAAAAAAGGCTAGATACTTTTTTTCTATAAATATTGAAAACGTTTAAAAACTGTCCAGATGTCATAAACTGTTAAGAAAAGACAACTGCAAAAACGCTTTAATAATCTTAATGACTTAGTTTTAATAGTAGAATACAATTTCCTAAACGAAATAATTACAAATTTGTAACATAAATAATTGAATTTAACTTATTTAAAAAAGGGCTCGGTACCTGCTTTTTCTTTAAATATTTCAAACGTTTAAAAATATCCAAAAGTGATAAACAATCAAGGAAAGTCAAATGCAAAAACGGTTTAATAACTTTAATGAAAAAAAAAACATTTTCTACTGTACATAAACCTCTATAAGACGGACAGTTTTCAATTTATCCGAATATTTTATATCACTTTTTTACTCAGTTTTTAATAAAAAAATAACACTACCCAAACAATAAATCAAAAAATCAAAATAATCTTACAAAATACATGTATTGTGGCAGATAAAAAATATTTATCGTTGTATTCCAAATATTTCTATAAGTTATATGAATGGTAGATTCCACTTTATCTCAACAGGTCAATTTTCATGTCGGAATCAGATTTGACTCTAATTCAGCATATATGATTGTTTGATAAAGAAGAAAATCCCACCAAACATTTTTCGAAAATTCAAACAAATAGCAAACTTATGGTACTTTGAATTATTGGGCAACTTTTTTTTAACTGCCATATCTTTGGTTCTGACAGACCGATTTAACTTTTTGAAACCTCAATTTACATTTTTCTATTTTGTTAACAAAATTAAATCGCGATATTGAAAAATGTGTTTTTTTATCTTTTTAATTTATTTGCCAGAAAAAGGTATCAGTACTCTTTATAAGTTTTAATTATTAATTGAGTGACTACTGCTAATTCCCACGAAACTATTTTCATCCACTTATTTGTTTATAACAAATTCCATAAATTTTTAAACCTCTACAATCCTACTGGAAAACATTCCTGTATAGTTGTTTGATTGATTCTAGATATTTTTGAATGAATCTGAATATTTTATAGAAAACGGTAATCATTTTTTGCCTTCGAAAATCGGCTAATAAAGATGTATTCTGAATTTTTATTAACTTTCATTATGGACTGGAAATTACTTTGTCCACACTTTTTTTTGCCTTGCTGAACCGCTTCGCGCCATACAAGACATGGCATTTGAATTTTTTTCTCGAAAACCAGTCGCAGTCACAAAATGTTTTAATCATCAAAGAAATTTAGTTTTAATTTTTTATCAAATTTGAATAGATCTGAATGATTTCCAAATAGTTTTCAAAGATTTAAAAAGATTATTAGGTGTGGTAATAAATTGTTTTCAACGCTATTTTGAATCTTTCAAAATAAAAATTATATTTTCCATGTGATAAATGACATAAAAATGCTTCAAAACATAAATATTTCCAGCTCGTTAGAGACAAATAAATATATATACCATTGAAAAAGGAGGGGAAAAAGAAAACAGTGAAGATTTGAGTTAATTAAAACAACCTCCCACGCTCCTCTGACTCTAGGGATTATATTGCCTCTGCTTTGCATATTTTCAAAATATATTATAAATAAATAATTTCTAATCGAACCTTCTTAACCTTCTTACATAAAATGGAATATCAGAGAACAATATGCTTCCAAGCGTCAATCTTTCCAGAAAAGCAATGATCATTACTTAAAAGAAGGTAGGATTAGAAATTATTATTTTTTAAATTCATTTTTCAATAAAATATAAAAACCATAGACATTATAAGCCCTAGGCTCGTTTTCTCACCTATATGTAGAAATCATATTTTTATCGTAAAATGTCTTAAAAACTTTTAATTACACTATTGAATTTTTATTAAATTAAATTTTAAGGCTATAACATTTAGCATCTAAAAAATTCACTCATAAATAAATTATAAAATTGCAACCGCTATAGAGTTTTTTCTAAAAAAAAATGTTTTGAAATGTAATATTTTCTACTACCAATTCCAAATAACTTTATACTAGAAATTTCTTCTTATAATTTATATACATCAGTTTTTGAATTTTTGATACATACATAAATGCTCTAGATGGCGGGCATTGACACTGACGAATTTCCCATCGAGTTTTGCATCTGGGTCAATCAATTTCGTGACATGCCGACTCCATTTTCCCTCCTCTCTTTTCATCGTCCATCCTTGTGAAGAGGTTAGCTGCATATTGTTGAAAAACGTGGCGTTAAAAAACTGTCATCCGGAGTAGGCAAAAGTTGATCTTGTTGTGAAAAAAGAATTAATTTTGAGTATTGAAAATGGCAACAAGAGGCCAGTCTCGGAGAATACCGGAATCGGCGGAGCCCCGTATAGATTATGTCCAGTGTGATGGATTGGTGGTTATGAAGATGGTGAAGCATTGTCATGAGGAATCCTTGAGCAACATGGATGTTTCCCAGGGTGCTCTTCTGGGTCTGGTGGTTCAAAATCGCCTGGAAATTACGAACTGCTTCCCTTTTCCAAAGAGCGACGATCTTATGGACGAGGAGGAATATCAACTTACTATGATGCGCAGACTGCGAAGGTATATGCTCATTTTTGCATGAATATTTTCTTTAATTTTATGTATAATTAGGTTTGATTAATGGTATACAAGTATTCTGTTTACTTTTGTATATTTTTTCATTTTTCCATTCTGATTTCTTTCTTGGAAATAAAGTAGCAAGGGTCTATTTCTAGTTTTTCTTTGGTCAGGTAATAAACAGTTATTAAAGTTCAATTGTTTTTATATTATTGAAACAATTGACTCATTCTTATCAAATTTGTAATACTACTGGACTGTCGTACACCTAAGTATCAGTAAACCTCGATTGTCTGCATTCCCTCAAAAAATTAATCTTTATCTATTTTTTTTAAATTTTTTAAAAATGAAAGTTAAATCTCTTGTATTTTTTTAAATTCAAGTACTTAATATTTTGCAATCAAAATCTATGCTAAGTATATAATTTCCACTTAAATTTATTTTATATCTTATTGAATTGATTTATTTTAGGAAGTGTCTACACGTACGGAAAAATGCTTCTATTTGTACCGAAATTTCGGTAAAAACAGCCCTTTTTCCAGGCCCCCCTACAGGGTGGCCGTAAGTCAGGAAAACCTGGAGATCAGGGAATTTTATTGATCACAGAAAGTCAGGAATTTTGAACAAAATCTTGCAAAAGTCGGGTATTTCTATAATAACTGTCGAGGCTAATACATTTTTTACTTTTTATTTGAAATTGTTTTATTCCATTCGTAAAAGATTCTATGTAACATATGTTACAAGATTAAGATTTTGGTCTTCAAATATTAATGATCAGGGAAAAATTAGGAAATTTTGCAAATGAACTTTTGCGGCCACCCTGACATAATATTCTTGAAAGTAATTTATTTTCCTTGTATTTCTATTACGTGTTTTTGCAGGAGCTTCCTCTTGCCGATTATATTTTTAGTGAACAATTTTATTATTTAGTGGAAAATTCAGGAATTTTGATAAAAAGTCATTCTTTTTGGTTGAAAATGCAACTGGTTTTTTGGAAATTAATATTTTTGTGTTAATAATTCAACTATTTTTGGGAAAATTGGTCTTTTTCGTTTTAAAATGTATCTGTTTTAGTAGAAATTTTATCTTTTTTGCGTAAAAAAGCAACTGCCTGGTTGAAAATTAATCTTCTTTGGTTGAGGATTCATCTATTTTCTTGAAAATTAGTCTTTTTCGGTCGAATTCAACTGTTTTTTATTTAAAATAAAAATATTATTTGGATGAAATATCTACTATTATATTATTCGTTCAACATTTATTTTTTTTTGTTGAACGGTGAACAACCTTTTTGTCAAATCATTTGCTTGTTGGAAATTCATCATTTTGGTTGAAAATTCGTTTTTTTTTTTAATTAATTTTTCAACTTAAAATGTAACTATTCACGTTGAAGATTCATAATTTTATTTGAAAATTTATCTCTTTAGTTGAAAATTAAACTATTTGGTTGAAAATTGATATTTTTTAATTAAAAGCTTAACTACTTGGGTTAAAGTTGAACTACTTTATTAGAAAATTATCTTTTTGGTTGAAGTTTCATGTATTTGGTTGAAAATTCAACTATTTTATTGAAAACTAGTGTTTTTAAAAATTAATTTCTCAAACTGATATATTAACTTCCATTTTTTGTCGAAAATTGGTGGTTTTTAGTTGAAAATTCGTCTTTTTGGTAGAAAAAATATCTCCGTAATTTGAAATTTTCTCTTTTTTGGTTAAAAATTCAACTTTTTATGAAAATCAACTTTTTTCTTGTAAATTCATATTTTTGGGTTGAAAATTGA